>JAHTLZ010000045.1:2477273-2501778 GCA_023846285.1 Phrynocephalus versicolor
GGGCTCCCCCCCCCCAGCCGAAGCCACCATGATCAGGTGGGTGATAAAAAAAACAAAAAATTAAAAAAAGCACCGACCTGGCCCATGGGCCAGCTGGTTGGTGCAATTAAAAAAAAAACATGCTGAACCATTCCGTGGGCCAGTTGGTCAGTGCAAGTTTAAAGAAACAAAAAAAAATTAAAAAGTGCTGACCTGGCCCACGGGCCAGCTGTCCAGCACAAGTTTTAAAAAACAAAAAATAAATAAAACCCACTGACCTAGCCCGTGGGCCAGCTGGTTGGCACAAGTTAACAAAATAAAAAAATAAAAAAATAAAGAAACGAAAATTAAAACAGAGAAAAAACGAAATGAATTTTTTAAAGAAAATCAGTTCTCAACAAAATGAAACAATAAAAAACAAAACAAAAAAAATCTCTGTTTTTAAAATAATTGTTGTTTGGCTCCATCAGTCTTTTGCTTTGTTATCCTTTATGACACCTCAGAGGGAGAGACTCTTGTTTCTATCAAAACATCTGCAGATTTGGAAAACCTGTTATCAGACAAACAAATATAAAAGTTTGAAACTTACAATGTCTGAGGAAGGAGATACCTGGCAAAGTTGTCACCCATGGCTAGGGATGTAAAATCTCACTTCTCTAGTCTTCACAAGCAAGCAAAGCAAAGTGTTCTGCTTATATACTGCCCTATAGCTCTTAAAGCACTCTCTGGGTGATTTACAATAAATGATGCAGGCTACACATTGTTCCCCACCCCCAGCAATCTGGGTACTCAGTTTACCGACCATGGAAGGATTAAAGGCTGTGTGAACCTTGAGCCGGCTAACTGGGATTGAAGCCCAGGTTGTATACACACTGCACCGTTATAACTGCAGTACAGCAGTTTACTGTGCCATGAGGTATGGAGGAGGAACTGAATTATTCCCCTCACTTCATGAGATGAAGTATTTTCTAGCAGACTTGACAAGAGAAAAGAACAAGAATATATAGATATATATCTGTAAAAAAAAAGAAGCAGCAAAGTTGCTCAGATTAATGCTTTACCAAATACAAAACAAACAAACAGTAACCACACACATACAACCCACACCTTGCATAGAATAATAATGGCTGCTGCTTTATTGGATGAACTTCTAGGGATTGCGTGTAAGAGTGGGTGACATGCACATTGTTTTAGCAATCAGCCTGTCCATCTCTGTTTACTCTCTGTGTGTGTGCTTTGTTTCTCAACAAGAAAGAACTGGATTTGTCCAGTTTTATGCTCATTATAGGAAACTTGATGAGGAAAAAAACCCAGTCCTGTTTGGAATGAGGAATCACATGGGGCTCATAAAAACTCCTGTTGTGTTGTCTTCTCCACTTAAATTGGAAAGAACAAACCATTTAGCGACCATAATTTATACCTCTAGTTTGATAGCTTTTGGTAGAAACAGGCCACCTCAATGTGATGGGACAGCCTGCAAAGGATTATTCAATGCCTGCAAGAGTTTTCCTCTCTAGCCAGAGAATGAGATAAGTACTTTTTAATTATCTTTTCTGTGTTTTATGTAAACCCAGCGCCTTCCCGCAAAATGCACACACATAAGCTAGCACAAGACAGGCTGACCAATCAAAAAGACACAAACAACCCATCTCTTTCCTGGTTCAAAACAAAGACAATACAGTGGTACCTTGTAAAAAGGAATTAATTCATTTCCAATGAAAGTCTGTTAAGCAAATTTTCCTTTATTCAAATTTCCCATAAGGATGCATTGAAAACAAAGTAATCCCTAATCGCGACCATTTTTATGTTGTACGGATTCGCCCTGTAGGCTATTCTGTTAAGCAAATTTCCCCTATCTCTGGAATTTTTGTCGTTGTTGTTGTTGTACGGATTTTATGTTATACCAACCGTTTGTTATAGGAAGGTCCACTGTATTGCATTTTCCAATAATGTTCCTCAATATCTCGCAAGAAGGATGTTTTTTCCATTTCATGTTTACCATAAAAATATGATCCCTGTCAGGCTTTCCATCCATAAATCTCATCTACAACACAGACGGAGCCGGAAAATTTACTATATGGATTACATCTCCTGGAAACCTCTCACCAGGCAGGCTTCTTGCCAACAATGTGCAGTTTCTATTTAACATTGTTTCCATTTCAAGTCCCCACTTCACTGCAAAGAAGTGGGGGTGACACCTTCATATCAGTCCTGGTTAGAGGCAGGCATGAACCTTGGTTCAGAGGATCATGCCAATTCATTCATACAACACCACAGGTACTCCACACCCCCGTATCACACACCCCTGGCTGGATTCCCCCACTTACCAGCCAGAGCATGTACCTCTCCTCCCCCTCTTCAGCTGTCAGGCCAATACCTGGCAGGAGCATAGGAACCCCTGCATTCAGACAAGGAGGCAGGACAGGCAGGCCTATGCTCCTGCCAAGGAATGACTGAACAGTCAAAGAGGGAGGTGAGAGGAATACATGCTCCAGCTGGTTATTGAGCCATTGGCCAGGGAAGTGGGGGGGGGGACACGTGGCACCAGCAGCACCACATGTATGAACTGGCATAAGCCTCTGAACCAAGGTTTGTCCCCATCTCTCATCCTGATACCTTTGTGTCTGATCTGTGGAGTCACCATGGTCTCCTAAGTCAAGGCAAGGATAGAAACCTTGCCTCCCAATGCATTATCATAGAATCATAGAATCATAGATGCATAGAAGCATAGAAACATAGAAGCATAGAGTTGGAAGAGACCTCAAGGGCCATCCAGTCCAACCCCCTGCCATGCAGGAACCCCCATCACAGTATTTCTGACAGATGGCCATCCAGCCTCTTCTTTAAAACCTCCAAATAAGGAGACTCCATCACCCTCTGTGGCAGCATATTCCACTGCCGGAACAGCTCTAACCATCCTGAAGTTCTTCTTAATGTCCAGATGGAATCTCTTTTCCTGTAGTTTGAAAACATTGCTCCAAGTCCTAGTCTCAGAAACCATGGGAAACAAACATGTTCCCTCTTCAATGTGACATCCTTTCAAATATTTAAACATAGCTATGATATCCTCTCTCAGCCTTCTTTTTGAAAGGCTAAATATTCCCAGTTCCCTAAGCCACTCCTCGTAAGACATTTCTTCCAGACCCTCAATCATCTTGGTTGCCCTCCTCTGTACTCCGAGGTTGTCAACATCCTTTTCAAATTGAGGTGCGCAGAACTGGACCCAGTACTCCAGGTGGGGTCTGTGTAGAGCAAGATAGAGTGGTACTATCACTCCCCTTGATCTAGACACTTCCCTTGATCAAATCTTCCTGACAACATCAAGCCCATGCACACAGGCAACCAGTTAACTAATGTCAGTAAACTCTGATTAAAAATGTATTTCCCCCTGCTTCCTTTTTTCCATAACATCCAAATGGATTTGTTCCATCCAGCTGTGAAACCTTTATGCTTGGTTAAAATCTTATCTCAATTGTAAACTTAGGAAATGCAAGGATTGCCATGTCGGATCAGTCCAGCGATCCATCTCGCCCAGGAATTTGCCTCTAGCCATGGCCTCTACCTGAAGGGAGCATAATCAAGCTGTTTTTAAAAGGCATCGTGCTAGCACACTGCACAGTATGTCCAATATACCATTACCAAGAAAGAAAGCATGCTCTTCATCTTATTCAAATTAAAGGAGATTTGGAGCTGTTTGTTAAAAGCTATCCAGGCTGTCAGGACTGGAGACTGACGTTGGAGAACTGCATCATTTCTACCTCATGTTTTGGCTCTTTCCGTCACATCTTTGAGTTAGCAGGGAACCCAAAGGTCATCTGGAGGTTTCCATAATTAGCCAATGCCTTACCTTTTTTGAGGGGGTCAGTAGTCGTAACCAAAAGACATCACTATGGAGAGTATAAAGTAGATCGATTTTGGTAATATCAGCCCTGTTAACATAAGAACATAAGAAGAGCCATGCTGGATTAGGCCAAAGGCCCATCTAGTCCAGCTTCTTGTATCTCACAGTGACCCTGCCAAATGTGTCTGGGAGCGCGCAAGAATAGATACCTGTCTCCTGATATCACTCCCCTGCATCTGGCCCTTGATGTACCCTGATTTTAAGCCTGGAGATTAAACATCTCCATCATGGTTTGTAACCTGTGATGGACTTTTCTTCCAGGAATCTGTCTAATCCCCTTTTGAAGGCATCCAGGCCAGATGCCATCACCACTTCCTGGGCAGGGAGTTCCAGAGACTAATAACACGCTGGGTGAAAAAATATTTTCTTTTGTCAGTTCTCATTCTCCCAACCCTCAATTTGAGTGAATGTTCCCTATTTTGTGAAAGGGAGAAGAGCATCCCTCTATCCACTTGACTCATGCCCTGCATTATTTTGTACGTGTCAATCATATCCCCCTTCAGCTGCCTTCTGGCTGCTTTGTTTTGAATCTGTTCAGTTATGTTTTGCTGCTACCATTTCTATTTAATTTTTTAAACATAGAACAGGCTTTATAGTATAGTAACCAATTTGGTAACCCTACCCCTCTCTCTGTTTTAGGTCTTGTAATGTTTTGAGTTTTAGTCTTGGCCTTTTCCCTTTCCAAATAAATTTTGAAATTAGCATATCTAAGTCTTTGAAGTATTTGTAATTTAGTATGATTGGTAAGTTTTGAAATGAAAATAACAGTTTTTGGAGGACTGATTTTGATTGTTGAAATTCGGTCCATCATTGATATTTGCAGCTTATCCCAGTCATCCACATCTTTCTTTATTTCTTTCTGAATTGAGAGGTAATTTTCTTTCATAAAGTTACTTGGGTTTTTTTTGTGATAAAAATTCCTAAATATCTTATTTTTTGTACTTTCTGAAAATTCATTTTCAGACTAAGTTTCTCCACATCTTTTTCATGCATATTTTTAGTCATAAATTTTGTTTTTTTATAGTTTAAGGTAGAAGCGAGTAACAAAAAATGAAGCAAATGAAATGGAAATTTCCATTTTGTTTTGTTTCGTTTTTCCTTCGATGGGTTGGTTCATTATTTGTTTCATTAGCTAATGAAATGAATAAAGAATAATGAAATGAATTAAAAGTTCATTTCGTGCCCATCTCGAGCCATGACTCAACTTCGGTACATAGCCCCCTCTGTTACAACAACCCCTAAACAATTTGGGTCCAAGCTATCTCAGACTGCATTTTCCCTTCTGAAGCTGGCCAGTTTTAAGATCCTTGGTTTGGGTAGGTGTTTCACTCAGTCCCATCCCTCTCACAGGCATAAGACGGCCTTCTCTGTTGTGGCTTCCAGATCCTGTACTTTCCACAGTACCCAGGCAAATCAAGGAGCCTTCACCACCAGGTCACAGCTAACGATCCATTCTTGATGGGTTTCAGCACCTTAGGCCATTGTTTACCTTAAGGCCATGGACACTAATGTCTCCCTAACGAGCCTATTAAGGCTTTGTTCATCCTATGAGCCCATCAGACCAGGGGACAAGAGGTCAAGCTGACTATAAGAAGGGTCTCTTGCACTAGCTATACTCAGACCAATGAAGCTGTTTGGATGAACAGCGAAACGTTTCTATCTCTCAAAAAAGAAGTCCAGTAGCCATGACTCAGCTCCCAGATAAACGCACCTGGATGACTGAGAATCTTCACAGACGTATTCCAGATCCTGGAACTCACTCCTAGCCTGGCCCCACCTTTGCTGTCCAAGCAGGCAAGGACTTTTCTTTTTCCAGGTAGACTGGAAACAGGAACTCGGGGAACTTCTTAACTAACACTCTGCAGCCAAATATGCAAGAGAGCTTCTCTAAGACTACATTTCTTCTAGAAAGCAAGAGATTGGACACCACCACTTACAAGGCCGCCTCTGGTTTGTGTTTCTTAAATTTCCCTTCCCTGTTAGAATTTCTGGTTCAGGGAGGAGAGGTGGGGAGAGGTGTGAGTAACATTAAGACTTTTAGGAGATTGGCGTGAATTTAAAAACGAATTGTAAAATTCATTCAAAATCACTGATTTGTCATTTAGTATTCATCAAACACAACTTCTGACAAACCCGAATCAATGATTTTTAAGTCATCTGCCAACCCCCCTTTGACCGTTTTTGGAGTCCCTTGCCATCTGAAGTCTCTGACATTTTCCTGGGGGGCCTTCAAGCAATCACTGAGTCTGCATAACTCAGACGTCCAAAACCCAAATTTTACCAAACTTGAGGGGGATTGTACAGAAGAGTCAGGTGAAGTGTCTCTCGGTTTTTGGAGTCTTTAGGCGCTTGTGGAGCACTTTCATGATGGCTGCCCTTTGATGGTGCGTATCTTGGATGTCTGAAACCCAAATTTCTCTAAACAAGCAGGAGGTTTATAGAAGAGTCAGGGGGAGCTTCTCTGCAATGTTGATGTCTCTAGGTGCCTGGGGCCGTTTTACAGAGGTTATAGAAGTGAGATGAAGCAATGAATTGATTTGTTGTTTTGTCGGGAGAAATTGTAAATTCATTATTTGTAATACATTGATATTCATGAATTACAAACTGCAACAAATTGTTATTTTTTTCTCCCTAATTTGTGACAGTCTCTAATCAGGACTTGTACCATGCTTCTTTGTTCCTCGACACTGCTTTCCAGAATACCAAGACCACAGAAAATGGTGCTGGTGACAAGACAAGAAGGTAGAATGCCATTACCTGATGTAGGGAGTGACAGCAGTAAAAGAGGATTGCCAGGGCACTCTTCTGATAAGCCCATGACTCTCTGGACATCTGTAAGCCTTACCTACTTGGCCTTTTTCCTTCCTCCACTAGGCTTTGCCAAATTATGTGTATGTAGGAAAGTAAAAATATAATTTCTCAATTTCTATTTGTGCTAATTAAATAGGAAGGGAAATGTGCCTATACCATAAAGGATAATGAGTTGATGAGTTCCCTTGTAATTTAGTGGAAGGAGATTTAATGGCTGAGTGTAAAATCAGTAAAGAAAAAAACTCCTGAGAGAGCTGACTTGGGCATTTTCTTTCACTGCAGCTGCAAGGGCTTGCAAATATTCGTTGAACTCAAACCAAAACAAAAATTGCCACTTGAGTCCATGAGCTAAAACCACCCTGCTTTGTCTAGTGCCATCACAGGAAAACTAATGTTTACTTTTTGAACAGTGCTCTTGTTCCCTGGTTCTTCAGAAAGCATATGGTGTAAATCAGGCCTGCCCAAAGTCCAGCCCGGGGGGCCAAATCCGGCCCGCCAGGCCATTCTGAGTGGCCTGCAGCTGGCTGGCCCACCCCTCCCTCCCCCTCCTTTACCCCATGTTTTTTTTAAAAGAAAGTTGGTTGGGGTTGCAGTGGGGTGGCAGGGTTGGGGATCAACCGGCCCCTGACACATTCTCAGCCACCAAATCTGGCCCTCCTTACAAAAAGTTTGGGCACCCCTGGTGTAAATGAAATAACTAATAACAAATGACAATTGTTTAAAGGGGGTATCTGAAATTGATATAGAAATTGTCATCTGCCTGAGTCGAGTCAACAAAATTTAAATTAGTTAAGAAGTTAGATGCCACTTCCAGTTTTACCTCACTTTTATTACTATGATACCACACACATTCTCCCTCACAATTTATGTTGTAAAAATTGTGAGGTATGGTCTACAGAATAAAAGATACTGAAGAGGATGACGTCAATTTGACTTAAATTTAATTCAGTGGACTAAGGCTCCAAAAACTGTTGGCTGCAAAGTCAGTAGCTCAGCGGTTCAAATTCCAGGTGCCACTCAGCGGAGCTAGCTCCTTCTGTTAACCCCAGCTCCTGCCAACCTTGTAGTTTGAAAGCATGTAAATGCAAGTAGATAAATAGGTACTACATAAAAATCAGGAAGGTAAAACAGTGTTTCCTTGCAGCCATGCCAGCCATGTGGCCATGGACTTGCACAACACTGGCTTTTCGGCTTGAATACGGAGATGAGAACTGCCCCTAGAGGGGAACCATTACCTTTACTGGAAGGCACCAGTGTATCACCATTGAGAAATGACAGCAACTCAGTGACAGGTCAGCTACACTGCTAGAGAACCACATGAGCCAGTGGTTGGGTCACACTAGAGTAGGCCCACCGAATTGAACAGCATCTTAATGGCACCTCTGTAAATGCCATTGGTTTAAATAAGCCTGCTGTTTCTGCCACTTAGTTTAGCATAGTAAACTGCAACTAGAATAGGCCATTTGAATGGATGGAACTTATGGAAGAGTGGAATTTCCAAATCTATGGGCCTACTCTAGTGCAACTTACTACACTAAACAACAGGATTTCAGTAATTACAAAATAATTCCTCATGTTCCTCCCAGAGCTTGTAAAATTTAAATTCAGACTACAAGTCCAAGATAGTCTCCTGGCCTGATAATGGCTGAAGGATTTCAAGGGTTGTTGTTCAAAAACAAAACAGAAAAAATATCCAAACATGATATTTTCTGGACTCTAGAAGCTGCTTTGCTTAATCACTGGGGTGAGATATCTACTAGGAAACTAGCAGTTGAGTAGGAAATTATATCCACCTGTTTAATGTCCCCAAATAATTCCCAATGCTATTGATATAGAACCATGACAACTGAATACATTTTAGCCTGATTTTCTCTTTAATATATAGGACATGTATAGATTAGGCATATGCACTGTCTCCAGAAATATGGGTAAAGAAGAACCAAATAAGGAGCATTTCAGAATATTTTGGGGAGGTTTTGCAACCTTGCATGCTGCCTCTAATAGATTATCTGGGAAAGATCTTTCTCATTGGGTTAATGTCAATCTGTTTGAATCCAGAGATTACATTTTCTCTGCTATGTCCATTTTTCCTTTCTCTTGTTTGTTGGGAGTAGCCAGACTGTTGCTGCAAGTAGTAATATTTGTCAGTTTGCTGTTTGAACTGATCAGCTGTAAGTGTGTGTGTGTGTGTGTGTGTGTGTGTGTGTGTGTGTTGCGTCGTTACATTCGTGACCAACTCTTTGTGAACTCCATGGAGTTTTCTTGGCAGGAATATTGGAGTAGTTTGCCAGTTCCTACTCCAGGCGCCTACAGCACCTGGTATTCCCTGGTGGTCTCCTATCCAAGTACAGTACTAGCTAAGGCCGAACCCAGGTGAGATCAGATGTGATTAGGGGATCTAGGCAGCTCAAATGTAAGTAGTTAAACCTTTTATTGTTTCTACTATTAATGTCCCAGAGTGAGTTACAGAGACAGCAAGTGCCAGTTAATGAGAAAAGGAGGCGGGCTAATTTAGGGAACTTGAAAATATTCTGCTGTATGTTATGTATCCCTGCAGTTCTGCTGTGTGGAATTTAATCAGAAACTCAAATCTCAGCAACATATTTTTGAAGTGAACATAGACTGGAAAAAGAACTGCTATTCACTCAGAGAAAGGAACAACAGTGCTAGAATTCCCTTATATTAAATCCAGCATCCAAGAGCTGCAATTAAAAGTGAAGAAACAGAGGCAAAACAAAAGGAAGATGAAGAAGAGCAGATTTGCCTTAGAAATGTGCCTTCCTTTTAGCTTAATTTTAGTTTATTGTTATTGATTTATATATATATTGTTTTATTATGCTCCTTGTATTTTGGTTTTTTAAAATATATTCCTTTGTTAGCTTGTAATGTGATTCCATGTTGTAAACTGCCCAGAGTAGCCCTAAATAAATAAATAAATAAATAAATAAATAAATAAATAAATAAAAGTTCCTTGCCTTTCCTTCTTATCTGGGGCTGCAGCATCACTAATATCTGATCTAGTGAACAAGAATGTCAAATGGACAGAGAAAAGGGCCGAAAGTGTAGAACAGCAGGTTCCTTGCATTGCCCTTTTGAGAAAGAATTTTTAAAAAATGACTGTGTGCAGTGCCTTTTTAAAAAATCCTCACTGCTTCCCTTCCTTATCTGTTTGATTTGTCCATTTATCTCACACATAATCCCAAAAAAGCCAAAAAGAGGAGAGTGGGTGGGGGGAATGAAAAAATTGGGGCAACCCCCCCAAAAAAATGACAAATCAAAAATTGCTTCTAACAATTCACACTTCCTATTCGTCCGGGTAGTCGCCTTGGACGAAGGCCAAATGAATTTCTGACAAATTGGCGATTTCTAAAAAGTATCACTATTTGTTCTTGGATATGTGCCCGTCTCTATTCTTGCTTGTGCAGAGAGACTCCTCTCCCCCTTCAGACATAGCCCTCTACAGCTGAGAGCTAGGATTGACAAGGCTCCACCTGCTCACCGGTTGAGATGCTGTCAAGCCCCTGAAGAGAGCTCTCCTCTATTTGTGAGGCAAAGCACACACAGACAGGAAGCCTAACAAGATAGGGTGATTGATTGTAAAGGCAAACAAGCCTTCCAATGCTCTTACTTTTTTCCCTACTGCAAGTAAGAAGGCAACTGCATTTTCCAGTGCTCCATATTTTCCAGTTGTGTGGGGGAAAATAACGCTGTGCATCTAATGACAACAATGAAGAATGCCATCTTGGCATAAGGAGGAGAGTGTTTTGTTAGTTTCCTTTCTGGATTGTTCACATGAGAATGAATCAAATTAGGATTAACATTCCTATTTCACTTATCTGTGGCTGATTCACGAAAATGTGGCTCAGCTGACATTGTGAGGTAAGAAATGGGGAAATAGTAATGTTGTGACTCTCAGCCAAGTGCCCCACTTCCTTAGAGATAATCCTCTATTTCAGTGGTTGCCAGCCTCTGGTATCCAGATGTTCTTAGACTACAAGCCCCAGAAATCCTGGCCTGGATACATACTGACGAAAGCTTCTGGGAGTCCAGCTCAGTCACCTTTTAGGCTCCCCATGTGTGTTGCTACAGGTGAAACAGACTATTTACACAGTGTAACTTAGTCTCCCAGATGCTGTAAGGACATCCTATCTCACCTGATTTTGGAAGCTAAGCAGGGTCGGCTCTGGTTAGTACTTGGATGGGAGACCCCAGGGAATACCAGGTGCTGTAGGTGCCTAGAGTAGGAACTGGCAAACCACTCCAATTTTCCTCCCAAGAAAACCCCATGGACACTGGGCACACTGTCATTGTGGTTGTGGTTGCAATTTTTTTTAAACTGCGGGCACCAGTCTCTCTTGCTGTATTGGACTTAGTTTTGCTCTGTGGTGCTATGTTTATTTTACCTGCCATTTGTTTTAGTAGTTTTATATAGTATCTGTATAATGATTTGTACTCTGTTAGGTTTTCACTGTTTATTTCTGTTGGGGATATGTTTTGTGGTTGTAGTTGGGCAGTCGCTGTTTGGGTGACGTGTTGTACACCGCCCAGAGTTCCCTATGGGGAAATTGGGCAGTCAATAAGTTCAAGAATGAATGAATGAATGAATGAATGAATGAATAAATAAATAAATAAATAAATAAATAAATAAATAAATAAATGGACATGGAGCCATGAAGGTCGGTCATGACTGTAATGACACAACACACACATCTCAGTCTCCCTAGCTATTTGTAGATATCTAATAATGGACTCAAGTTACAAGAAGCCCAATTTAGGCTGAATATCAGGAAAAACATCTTAACTATTACAGCGGTTCCATCTTTTGTGTGACAGTCTTCAAATATTTGAAGGGCACTGTCATGCTCTCTTAGCATTCTCTTCTCCAGGACAGGGAGACCAAAGTTCCTCAAACAGGATGCTGGACTAAATGGATTATTGAACTCACTAACTCGGCATACCATTCCATTCTTAGGCATTTGACATCACCACTCAGAAGCACGAGGAAGATTCTTTTCCTTTTTCTAGCCAGAAGGTCTTTTGATTTAAATTTTCTATTTTGCTTGCACACCTGGGACTTCATGGCCAAGCCATTCAACAACTGGCCCATGGTTGGTGAAGCTTTGGGGGATAGAGCATCAAGTTGAGAAAACAGGATGTAGACAAGTGTATTTTTGTTGTTGTTCAGTCATTCAGTCATGTCCGACTCTTTGTGAAACCATAGACCAGAGCTCAGCAGGCCTTCCTATCTTCTACTGCCTCCTGGAGTATGGTCAAATCACATTGGTTGCATCGATAACACTGTCCAAACATCTCATTCTCTGCCGTCCTCTTTTCCTTTTGCCTTCAATCTTTCCCAACATCCAGAGACACGGACTTTTCCAAGGATTCCTCTCTCCTCATGAGGTGTCCAAAGTACTGGAGCCGCAGCTTCAAAATCTGTCATTCCAGTGAACATTCGGGGTTGATTTCTTTCAGGATGGATAGGTTTGATCTCCTTGCAGTCCAGGGGACTCTCAAGACTCTTCTCCAGCACCACAGCTCAAAAGCATCAATTCTGCAGCGATCAGCCTTCTTTATAGTCCAGCTCTCACTTCCATACATCACTACTGGAAAAACCATAGTGATCTAAATCCAGTTAGACTAGCAGTTGGGTTTAAGGTCTCTGTATTAATTGATCTGTACCCCCTTTTGTCTCCCTGTTGCCCTAAAAGGGCAGCTCCTTGGGGCTGAAGGTCCCCGAAGGGGACATTTTGCAGCACCCGATCTGAGCAGGCGGCAAGAGGAACAGCCCACTTGATTACGGGCTTTATGCGGGCTTGGGTGAACCTTTAAGAAGGCTGCTCGCCATCACTTTTCCCACTTTTTGCAGCACAGAGAGAGCTTCGTCTGAGACCCAGAGCTACTGTACTTTCTTTTCTGGCACATGTGGCTGCTTCGCTCTGCAACGGTTTGTTGCTAGCGCTAACAAGTGCTATTGTGTGATTCATTTGTTTACGTTTGATCTAAATTATTTAATTGCTTATTCAGGGCTTCCTGCATTAGGGAGGAGGAAGTGTTCTTGGCTGGTGTGGGCTTTCTCATTCAAGTTTGGTTCAGTTACTATTAGTAATGTTAATTAAGTTGTTTATTTACATGGCAATAGGGGTTGTTTTCAACTTCAGTTGGGGGATTGGAGGGAAGCTGCCTGATTTTAGTGGTGCTTCACTGCAGGAGTTTACTGTGAGCTGCTGGATAGCAGTGGTTTAAGTCTGAGACTGGAAAGCCAGAGTTTGAGAATTCAGTTCCCCTGCTATCCCTCTCAAACATGGATCCCTTCTGACTCTGCAAGATGGTTACTATTTTTTAGTATCTGGGCATTTATAATACAGTGGACCCTCGTATAACAAACGGTTTGCATAACATAAAATCTGTACAACATAAACACTTCTGGAGATAGGGAAAATTTTCTTAACAGAATTGTCTATGGGGCAAGTCCGTACAACTTAAAAATAGTCACGATTAGGGGTTACTCTGTTTTCAATGCATCCCTATGGGAAATTTGTATAAAGGAAAATTTGCTTAACATAATTTCAATTGGAACGAATTCCTTTATACAAGGTACCACTGTACATTGCATTTCAATCTGGTTATTGATTAGTATTAATTTGGTGGAGTTGTTCTATTTAAACTGTTAAAAAATTGAGGTTTCCTGCCAAGAAAACTCCATGAACATGGAGTCACGAAGAGTCAGTCACAACTGTAACAACACAACACACACACACACCACCATTCTAGCCTTCCTCTACAATTTCTATTTTCCTCTTGAGAATTTCTCTAATGGATTTAACCAATGTCAGACTCTCTTGTCCATTGGCAAAACCTGCATAAAATTTCCATTGGGTAGAATACAAGGAGAAATAACCATGAAGGTCAAGGTGGTTCATGCTTGCACTTCATCCTGTATCTCACATTGAAGTAGAGCTGATCGCACAGCATGTAGCTTAGCACAGCGAGATCCTGAGGAATGAAATGCGCTTTGGAACAAAATGTGATTATTGTATAAATATCCATAATTGTGAATAAGACACTCTAGAAGCTGGTTTTGGAAAAAGCTACCTTAGCTAATGAGAAGGTTGCTGTGAGATTTTACTTATTATGATTATGGCACCAGTTGATTTAAATGTATGATATATTAAGTTCATTATATTTGAATAGGATAGGGGGAAAAGGTCCAGTTATTTTAATTAGGGGGACAGTGGATTTTGAAATATATTAATTGCATTGGTTTCCACTGAAGAATTTAAGGGGGAGTAGTGGGCACCCAGAGTGATGTTGTTGAGCACCCTGGTGGTCTTTTAAAAAAATTAAATAAAAATAAAAATAAAGTAACAAATAAATTAAATAAATAAAACATAGGAGGGAGAATAGGAGAAAGTTAATTTATTATTTATTTACTGTAATTTGACATCTTTTTATATATTTATTTTCTTTTGATATCTTTAGCTGCAATCTGTGTGGTAGGCAGGTATGCCTCCCCAAGAAGTGTAGGGGTTTTGAAGGAGGAAGCAATCTGCAAAACCTAAGCCTCAGGTGTGCCTAATGCTTGTGTTGCCACCTGACTTTGAGGTAAATTCACCTGACCTGAATTTAATTTGATAATTAAAAATAAGTAATCTTAAAAGGGGGAGAGCTCAGGTGGTAGGGATGCAACAGTCTTTCACGCTGGTCGCAGAGACCATTCAAGGTGCACAAGCTGGCATAACGGAGATGGAGGACTGATATGATTTTGTTTTATATGCCTGCCCTTGAGGGAGAGCACTCTGGGGATGTCCAGCAAGACCTTGGGCACTGTCCCCGCCATGTCACAGCTTAGCAAAACGGTGGCAGAGGAACCCATGTGTGCATCAGCTGAGAAGTCCAGCCAACAAATGGGGCAGTCTTTGCTATAAGTTCTGGACTTATAGCAAAAGTTATAGGCTTTGCTATAAGTTCTGGACCCCTTGAGCTATACGTTCTGGACTTGTCTTCAGTAAGCAATGAAGCTACCCTGCTATTTTGGTGCCGATACACGACTGTGATACCTATTTTTGAGTACATGTTTATCGGCACCAAAATGGCAGGGTAGCTTTATTGGATACTTCCCTATAAGCCCCCGAAATATGGAGAGGGTTGGGGTACAGGGGGACAGGATATTACGCTCCAAAGGGGATCCCCATAGCTAATTGCAAGAGTATGTATGGCATGCACCACCAATATAGGGGTTAATTTAAGCAGCTTAACACCCTATATGACTTTTTCCTGGGGCGGGGGAGGCTTTAGAAGTTAATAACCCAGCCCCCTGACCCCTAAATCTCTCCAAATTTTGTGGACTTACACAAAAGAGTCCAAAGAAGTGTTCCATTACAAAGCTACTTTAAAATTGTTACTAATGAAATGAAACAAAACTACTAAAGAATTGAAAATAAATGAAACAAAACACTGTACTTTCATTTCATGCCCATTTGTAGTCTATTCATTTGGGTGCAATTGTTGGTGGTGACCATTTTTAGAGGACCTTTTGAAAGCCCTCAATTTTATCTGCTTATCTGTTGGTGAGCTTTTTCCTGTACTCCCCTTTCTTCTGAAAGTGAGGAATGTAGAGGTCAAACCATGCATCCTCAATCTTCGTATGGATGCAACTGATCAGGGCTTAGAAGGAACTAATATATCCTTGCAACAACCAACTCTCCTTGCAACAACCAAGGCATATGATAGTTACATTATTATTGGAAGTAGAATTGGGCACAAACCATCCTTTTTGGTTCCGGTTTCATCAAGGTTAATGAATCACAAATTTACAGTTGTTTTATTGACAAATGGGCTCAGTGCTTGCTCTCTTTTTAGACAGACTGTGCCTATCTTTAAAAAAAAAAGCTCAGCCACCACCCGACCCCTGAATTCTGCTCCCCATCCCCTACTCACTGTCCTCACTGCCTCACTGCCTTGTCCTGCTGCCTCTTCCTCCTCCACTGCCACCTTGGCTTCCATTCTCTTCCTATCTCTGTGTCTCTCAATCTCTAGCTGTAACTTTAAAAAGAGATAAACTCACACCCTATACAGTATAATCATATTTATGCAACATTTCTAATATTGCTAAAAGGGGTGTAATTTTGCTGTATAATGGAGGAAAAATACCACATGTTTCATGTGCTGGTTCATCCTATGCCCTCTGGTGGCTAGAGTCAAGTGGATAGAGGGACACTCTTCTCCTTGGGCCTTTTTACATGACCCCTAAGATCCGCTGGCCCCTTAAATTCGGACCAGAGATCTTAGGGGTTTGTCACTCTCTGTGCGTTCCCACCCCTCCGCATGTCCTGGCTGCTGGCTGCGTGAGGGGAGGGAGGGAAAAAGGGACAAAAGAATAAAGCCTTACCTCCCCGGTGCTGGTGGAAGCTGCCGGGGGAGCCCCGGTTACTTCTTGGTTCCTCTTAAAGGGGTGGGAGGCAAAAAACAAAAATAAAAAGAAGCGAGGAGAGCCCAGCACATCTACATCAAATATTTTTCACCTCCCAAGAGCAAGTACAAGTAAAGTGCACTGGGTCGCGCTTAGGTGGGCGGGGTTGCACTTAATGGTCTGCAAACTCCGGAGCTGGTGGGGAAACATTTTTAAGCTCCGGAGCATGCAGCCATTTGCAACGGAGTTTAGGGGTCGTGTATAAACGCCCCTTCTCACAAAATACCAGAACTAGAGGACATCCACTCCAATTGAGGGCTGGGAGAGTAAGAACAGACAAAACAAATATTTTTTCACCCAATGCATGTCTGTGGAACTCCCTGCCACAGAAGGTGGTGATGGCATCTGGCCTGGATGCCTTTGAAGGGGACTGGACAGATTCCTGGAGGAAAAGTCCATCACAGGTTACGAACCATGATGGAGATGTGTAATCTCCAGGCTTAAAACCAGGTAAGGGCCAGATGCAAGGGAATGGTATCAGGAGACAGATATCTAGTCTTGTGTGCTCCTGGACACATCTGATGGGGCCACTGTGAGATACAGGAAGCTGGACTAGATGGGCCTTGGGCCTGATCCAACATGGCTCTTCTTATGTTCTTATTATATGTTTTGAACCTTTAGCCAGGGTCAATTTTGCTTTGAAAAATAAAGAATGTAATTTTTTTATAGAAAAGTGGCAAGTTTAAAAATAATAATCCAACCAACTAGAACTTAGTTGGGCCATTTTCCAAAGAAATGCAGAACCTGAATCTAATTGGTTGCCACAACTAGAGTAGCCTCATTGAATTGACAGGGCAATCTCCTGGCAGATATCCCTGGATTTGTATTCCTGAATTAAGTAGGGAGTTGGACTCAGTGTAAAGGAAGTTTTGGTTCCGGGGATGCCTTTGCAACCCGTAGGAATCCCCCACCTCCTTGTATTGCATTTATGCCAGCTATTTTTACCATGCCCTATTTGCTTTTGCCTTCATTCTCATTCTGCTGTTGAACAGCGTATGGGAAATGCCAGGGCATACAGAGGCATGATGTGTGTTTGTATGTTTGCCTGCATACAAGTACTTCAAAGTGCCAATTATAGTACTGAGCAAATTAGAAACAGGCTATTTGCACAGTATTCTCCAGTATTAACCTGCCCGCCTTTGAAGATCAATAGCAGAGGTTTCTGTTTGTCTTTCTTCCAATATCAGATGTGTTTGATGAGGACACAGGAGAAAGCCTTTTCTCAGTAGCTGTGCCCAGACTCTAAAACTCCCTGCTCAGAGAAATCCATCTAGCTTTCTCATTATAGCCTTTATGCTGAATGGTAAATGCCATCCTTTCCGACAGCCTTTTGGCTTATCGGGCTGAATTTTCTTCTTCTTTGTTGAGCTGTTTCCTTCCCCCCCTTCCAGTTTCAGGGTCCTATTGTTTTTATCGTCCCTTTTCCCAATCAGAGCTATTTCATTGGGGTTATTTCCCAAAACAAACAAACAAACAAACAAACAAACAAACTTGTAAACGGCTGTTTTGCAAGATGCTAGACACAGGATATGCAAATGACAAACTATCTGGGATCTAAATATCCCTAAAACAAAGTAAGGGTCTTTACTTCTTGGGAGGTGAAAGGTTTCATCCTTTGTGTGTGTGTGGGGGGGGGCTGACCAGGTGGATCTACTTACTGCATCAAAGCAGAAGCCAGCCCTCAGTTCCAACCCTCTGGCTTTTTCACAGGTACTGTACGCCTTAGCCTTTGCTGCCAGAGGCAGTGCCTCTGGCACACACTAAGTGTGGCACTAAGTGCACACTTGGCACCGCACTGCAGGTTGTTGTGCAACTACCTGGGGGAGATGTCATTTTATGGAAAAGAGACTTTGCAAGGCAATGAAAGGAAACCTGTTTCTACTGTTCCCTGGGTTTAAATGTATGTTCCTAAAAGTAGGAGCCAGGGACAAGATAGGAATTATCTTGGTATACCACCCTCCTTGATGCACAACAACTTCTCTACCTCAGCTAACTGAACTGATTACATGGGTGGTATTGGAGTCCTCCAGCTCTTCGTGTGGGGGGACTTTCACATCCATGCAGAGGCAGCTCTGGCAGGGATTTCTGAAGACTTCATGGCATCCATGACAACCGTGGGTCTATCTCAAATGGTGTCTGCTCCTACTCATTCTGAAGGTCATACCTTAGATCTAGTCTTCTACCCCAGTATGGATATTGGGAACCTAGGGGTAAAAAAAACTTTCTGTAGTCCCATTGTCATGGACAGACCATTATCTGGTGTGCTTTAGGCTGACTGGGACTGAGATCCTGGAAAGGGCTGGAAGTCAAACAAAGGCAATTCATCCAAGAAGGTTGATGGATCCAGATGGTTTTGTAGCGGCCCTAGGGGAATTTCCCACCTCTTTGATGGATGATTCCATTGAATCCTTAGTTGATTTCTGGAATGGGGAAATGGGCAAAGCCATTGACCTGATTGCCCCTGAATGTGTCCTTCCTCAAAGTACAGCCAAACTGTCTGCCTGATTTACAGGAGAACTGGCAAATGTGAAAAGGGTAGTCTGTAGAGCTGAGAGGCATTGGTAGAAAACCCAGAGTGAAACAGATAAAGAAACAGTGAAAAGTCATTGGACAGCTTATTCCAAGGCAATGGAAGAAGCAAAGAAATTATTTTTCTCTACCACCATTGATTTGGCACAAAATCACCCAACGGGGCTTTTCCAAATAGTCAAGACTCTGCTACATGCTGACCCACAGGTGGATTACACAGCTCACTCTGTAACTCTCTTGCGCAGAATTTGCCCAACACTTTGCAGCCAAAATTGTACAGATCTGGGTTGACCTGGATGCTGCTATTGATCTGGAGCCTATAAGTAAAACTGCCCCCCTTGCCTGCCCTGTATTAATGGATGAGTTTCAGCTCCTACAGCCTGAGGATGTGGTAAGGACTCTTGCAGATATGAGGGCCACCATATGTCTGTTGGATCCTTGCCCTTCTGGGCTGATAAAAGTTGCCAAAGAGGTCTGGCAGACTGGTTAGGAAGAGTAGTGAATGCCTCCTTGCAACAGGCATCCTCCTGACTCATCTCTCTGAAATGGGAGTTGGTGGCAGTGTCTTACAGTGGCTTCAGTCCTTCCTACAGGAGAGAATGCAGAAAGTGGTGTTAGGGGAGTCATGAGCAACACCATGGCCACTGACCTGCATGGTACCTCAGGGTTCTGTCCTGTCTCCTATGTTATTTAACATTTATATGAAACCACTGGGAGAAATTATTTGGAGTTTTGGGGTTAAGTGTCACCACTATGCCGATGACACTCAACTCTACCTCTCATCACCTCTGGATTCCAAGGAAGCTATTTTGACTTTAGATCAGTGCTTAGCTTTGGTAATGAACTGGATGAGAAAGAACAAACTGAAATTAAACCCAGACAAGACAGAGGGGCTTCTGGTCAGTCAAAAAGGAGATAAAGGAATAGGGATGCGACCTGCACTAGATGGGATTAACCCCCAGTTGAAAAAAGAGGTGTGTAGCTTGGGAGTGATCCTGGACTCATCCTTGAGCTTAGATGCCCAAGCCACAGCTGGGGCCAGAAGTGCATTTGCAAAATTAAAACTAGTACGGCAGTTACTCCTGTTTCTTAAGAAACCTGTTCTGCCCACAGTGACACATACCCTAGTGACCTCCCGGCTGGACTACTGTAAGGCCGTCTATGTGGGGCTACCAATGGAAACTCTCAGGAAACTTCAATGGGTCCAGAACACAGTGGCCAGATTGCTGACTGGGGTGGGTTACGGAGATCACATTACACCCCTACTAAAGCAGCTCCACTGGCTGCTAATCACCTACCGGGCCCAAATCAAGGTTCTGATCTTAACCTACAAAGCACAAAATGGCCTGGATCCAAGCTACCTCAAAGATCAAATCACGCAGTATGAACTAGCTTAGGTGCTAAGATCATCAGGAGAGGCGTTTCTCTCCATCCCACCAACTTCATAGGTGTACCTCAAAAGAGCACATGAAAGGACCTCCTCTGTTGCTGCTCCGGGACTGTGGAACTCCCTCCTGCTGGAGGCCACGACTGTCCCAGCCCTGCTGTCTTTCTGGAAGCAGGCAAAGACCTTCCTCTTCAGGCAAGCTTTCCCAGAATGAGGGACTTCCTACTATGTGACGTAATATGGATTACCATACATGATTGCATTGACTGATTTCATAAGAACACCAGTGTTTTCCGTGGTAGTCTCCACTCCTCATAATGGATTTTTATTTTCTTTTTGTGTGCTCTTTGTAGCTCTACTATTACCTTTTAATGTTCTAAGATGCCTCTTTAAATTTCCTGTTCTTAACTTCAATATGTCTTAAATGTTCCAGGCTGTATATTGCCCCTCATTATTGTAAGCCACCTTGGGTCTTTTTCCAAGGAGAAAGGTGGGGTGAAAATATTCTAAATAAATAAATAAATAAATAAATAAATAAATAAATAAATAAAACAGGTTGCTTCTCATTTCTGAGTTCTTGTGGGAATAGGTTCCTAGCCAGATGTTGAGAGTCGCAGGTGCTCAGGTACATAGTGATGAATAAATAAAATGGATGTATGGTGCATGTTTCTTATTATTTGAACATGTCTTCTTTAAATGTTTGGCTACCGATGCACCTAAGTCAAGTGTGTGCATGGCAAAGGAATGAATAAAAGAAACCAACAATGAGAAATTAAATCATATATTCAGAAGGCTGCCAGTGTTTCCTGAAATATGTTTCTTCTTTTGAAGAAATACATTTTATCAGGCTTTTCTTTTGTAATGCAAGATGCAGAACCAGCCTTTGATAGGATGCAAGGGCCGGTTTCAGACTGTGGAATCTCCCTGCAATCTCAGTTGCTGTTACTTATGCTTTAGGGATGGCAAACAGATGGGGATGTGGGGACAAAGCAAAAGAGATGCAAGCGGAGAAAGAAAAAGTGTCATAGTGACAAACAGCAAGCCCTGTATCCAAGTAATTATTGGGCAATGTCTTCCCTCCTTGGAGAACGTGAAGAAATCTCCTGAATTTTTCTTCACACAGATTAGGTGAAGGATTTCAAGCAGCCATCTGCATGCAGCTCAGTAGCAAATGTGATGCATCTTTTCTCTGATCTAGCAGAGCCCAAATCTTGCCTTGTTAACTGCATCTGCCACCTTACCTCTTGAAACTATTGGAAATTTTGGCTTTTTAGGCTGTAGAGTAAAAGGCAGACAAAGTAAAAATGGAAACATGGAAAAAAATCAGACCAGTCTCACCGAAAAACAGTGTCCCTGGTTTACACACAAGCTAGCTCTTGGTATGACCAAAAAAAATCACTCTAGATATATTTAAAGTATAAAAAATAAAATTATTGAAATTATTGTTATTGAAACATTGAATGATTGCTGATAGTGACATTTCTTAGGACATAAGTGAGAGTTGGTGCCATTTTCATTGCAGTGAATCCAGTCTGGGTTTTAGTTCAAAATTGACTGAAGAGATTCAAGATTCTGAACCTTTATCCCCCAGCAATGACTTCAGCACCTTGGATAGCGCCTGTAAGGCTTGCACCAAACACTGAATCAGATTCACAAAAACAAACAAAATCAGAGTAATCAGAATCCCATTTTTAAATTTGCTTATTTTTACTTAAAGTCTTTTAATCCCACCTTTCTTCTCAAAATGCACCCAAGGTGGCTAACATAATTAAAAACAAAATATTAAAAGCTTTAAAAACAGCCTTCTTATTCTGAGTATTTTCCCCACAGCTGAGGGGTCTATTAAGCTTTTTTATAAAAAGAAATTATTCAGATATTGAAAAGAATAACATTATATTAAAATTACATTATATTTAAAATGTTAGGTAAAAGCGTGACGAAAAACAGATTTAAAAGCAGCATAATATAATTATTTATAATATAAACACGCTGTTCATTGTCTCTTAGACAGTTGGTCAATAAGGAAAAGCCTGCCTGAGGAGAAACACCTTCACCTGCTGGCAGAAGAACTGCAAAGGCAGGGCCAGCCTGGCCTCCTGTGGAAGGGAGTTGCAGAGTCAGGGAGCAGGAACAGAGTAGGCCCTCTCCCAAGTCCCCACCACGTGTACCTGTGAGGGTGGTGGGACAGAAAGTAAGGTTTCCCCTGATTACCTTAACATCAGGGGATGTTAACATCCTGTGATGGGGGTTCCCGCATGGCAGGGGGCTGGACTAGATGGCTCTTGAGGTCTCTTCCAATTCTGTGATTCCATGAAAGAGGTGAGGGGGTGGCATGTCAAAACAGGGCCTTCTCGGCCGGCCGTGTGCCCCCCCCCTCCCAATGCTTTTGGCCTTTCAGTGCCAGGCAAAGACCTTCCTGCTTAGCTAGCATTTTAATTAATGTTCTTTTAGCTGGGCACATGAGTAGCAGGATTTTATTATTTGTATATTGATTAGAGATGGGCACAAAACAGAAAACAGAAAACTGATGGTTCCATTTGTTCTGTTTCAGGCCCATCCTTGGTTCGGTTCGGTTCGGTTCATAAGAATTTTTAAAAGTAACATGGAAAACACTGGTGTTCTTATGAAATCAATCAATGCAATCATGTATGGTAATCCATATAGTTATATAGTAGGAAGTCCCTCATTTGGGGAAAGCTTGCCTAAAGAGGAAGGTATTTGCCTGCTTCTGGAAAGACAGCAGAGATGGGGCAGTCCTGGCCTGCAGTGGAAGGGAGTTCCAAAGTCTGGGAGCAGCAACAGAGAAGGCCCTTTCATGTGTTCTTATGAGACACACCTGTGAAGAGAAAGGCCTCTCCTGATGACCTAAGCATCTGATCTGGTTCATAATGTGAGACTCGATCTTTGAGGTAGCCAGGATCCAGGTCATATAGTGCTTTGTAGGTTAAGGTCAGCCCCTTGAATTGTGCCCGATAGCTGATTGACAGCCAGTGGAGCTGCTTCAGTAGGGGTGTAATGTGATCTCTGTAACCGACCCGTTTCCCTGTCCCTGCCTTTCTCTGTTGGTTTTCCTTCCTCTCCTTTAGCCAGCCAATTCGTTCTTCCATAACAATTCCCAATCTCCTCTTTCCCAAGGCATCTCCTCTCACTCCTGCTTTCCCCAGAAATCTTCAAACACTGGATCATACATAGAGCCTGTGCTAATGAACTGTGCATTTCTTCCTGCTTTCAGATCTCCCAGCTTTAGTCGAAGGCAACCAGGCAAACATTTGGTTTCCAGTTGGTCAGCTTGTGATTATTAGCAACTTTTTTGCCTGCCCTCCCCAGTGTCCTCCCCCGCGCTTACTTTGATGGCAGCCTTCATTGCAAAACTGAGAAAATAAATTGTTAGGCACCATTATAATTGGCAAAGCGTTTTGAACTAAAAAGTAAAGGAGTTGCAGTTTCAAACCTTAGATTAGTAGGTCGTCTTCTCTCCCCCATACACCATACTTTGCAGGAAGGGGGAAATTGTGCAGCCTGAGATCTGGAGGCTATATTTATTTATTTATTATTTATTTATTAGACTTTGTATATTGTATATATATATATACAGATGAAACGAAACCTTCCCACAGATGAAACGAAACCACCATCCAATAACAAGACCACGACTGCACCATCTACTGCTGCACCCCACTCCAGTCACCACATGGAGCACACCTACACACGCCAAAAAAACATTGGGAGACCACAGACACGTAGCCAGACTAAAATGAATTCACAAGACACAGGACCCCACTCCACCAAAGCCCAGGATGCTGCCAGAACGCCCATCACCAAGGTCGTTAAGAAACAAAAGGCTGATAGACACACATCCAGCACCTCACCCACACAGGATGTCTCTAAACAGCCATCTAACCCACCAGCAGTTAATCCCTTAACGATCGCCTCAGCCACACAGCAGATCACAAAAGAACAAACGAACCTACAATCAGCAACAGAGCAAGCAAACCACACACCCCCAGCAGTATTTATAGAAGGACTTCAACTGAGATCACGCTTTGCTTCAAGAAGAAAGAAGCCAGAACACCAGCCTGAAGATGACGAGTGAGACCTCGTCGAAACGTTGCCAAAACAACCAGATTTCTACACGGGAAGAAACCCGAATCCACCCTAACATGCATATATATATATATATATATATTACAGAAGCACATAAGCAAACTGGAACAAGTTCAGAGAAGAGCCATCAATATGGAAAACAAGTGATATGAGAAAAGGTTGAAAGTCCTGCATATGACTGGGCTGGAAAAGAAGCATCAGAGAGGAACATGAAGATATTGTTTGGAGATAGTAGTAGTAGTAGTAGTAGTAGTAGTAGTAGCAGCAGCAGCAGCATAATAATAATAATAATAATAATAATAATAATAATAATAATAATAAT
>JAHTLZ010000045.1:2512751-2536512 GCA_023846285.1 Phrynocephalus versicolor
TGTGTGTGTGTGTGTGTGTGTGTGTGTGTGTGTGTGTGTGTGTGTGTATTGCTTTACTATTTTAAATGTGCTTTTCTGTTGCTTTTATTACTGTTTCTTTCATCTGGTGTTTCTTTGATTCTTTTAGCACTGTATACTTACTGTTGATAGTTTTGAGTGCTGTCTTTTAACGTTGTAAACTTCTTGGGTCCCCTTTTTAAGGAGAAAGGGAGGATAAACAGATTTTAAATAAATAAATAAATAATAACATTTTGACTTTCATTTTGGGGATGGTAATATCTATGCATCATAGTTCGAGATTAACAGTCGCAGGTAACCTTTTCCACAATGAATCTCATTGAAAAGGTGCCTGGTTTGGTGACTACCACTTTGCAGCATTTGTAGCAAAGTCCATAATTTTCTTGTGTGTTCTGAGAGCATTTATCTTCCTTTATCTGCCCTGAATGTCCCACATTTCAATTTTTCTCAATGACACAAGATTGGAACATTCTAAGAGGTGAAGAAAAACCTTTCTGTCCAAGCACTCCATATCATGAGGTCCAATTTTTTTATAGTGGAGATTCCAGGGACCAAGCCTGAAGCTTTCTGTATGTAGGCTGTGCGCTCTCCAGCTAAGCCGCAGCCCATTCTTGAGTTAGTTATCCTCAAATATTGGGGGGGGGGGGGGAGTAACAACACAGAAACAGAATGTGTGAAGCACTCAACAACTGCTCATCTGGCCCATTGGCAGTGGGGATGGTGGTTGCTTCAACTTATAGACTGCTCCATAGCACTAACGCACTCTCCAGGTGGTTTACAACAGAATTACGCATTCTACCTTCAACATTTCTACCTTGAAGTGAATCGATATATGGAATTCACGTTCAAGGATTGATGCAAGGTTAGCATTAGCATGTTCATCATAAACTTTCCAGACCATTAACATCATTACAAAACGTCTGTTGTTGTGATTTAAAAATAGACAAGATATTGTCTATATCTAGGGGAAGAAAGAGACACAAAGGGATATCATCATGGCAAATGTGCAACATGTACCCTAAAATGTGTAAAATGTGCACTTAGGACTTTAGAAAATACATTACTGAAGGTGCATTCAGTTTGACCAGTAATCAAAATGCTGAAGCTATAAGAGATTGATTTTCTATATACCCTACTGGAAAATTTGATCAGTGTAGTGGAAAGGTTCTCAAACTTGCTCTGAGATGATTATTTCTAGGAAACCAAAGAATTATACCCAAAAATAAAAATCTGAGTTAATTGGTGGATTCTTGCCAGATCAAACTCATGAGGAATTTCAAGGCAAGCAAATTTTGCTCAGGAGAGTTCTGTGCATCATACTGGATATAAATTAGACAGGTGTGGATACTCCCCTGATATACAATCTATTCCTGATTTAAAACACACAGAGTGTTTCTGACCTATTCTGTACCCTTTGGAGATATTCTGGCCTATTCCCTGCTTATTCCCATGACATTATGTATGTGCTTATGAAGCTAGAGGAAAGAAAACCCACAAATTGACAAACACATGGCCTGGGATGAGATGAGCATCAGAATGCCATAAAACTTTGGAGCATGGTAAACCTGAAATATGGAGTGGCATGTGGTACATTGAGGTATTCCTGTTCTCAATTGTGAGGTCCAATCACCTCCAATGTTTCTTTAGTGCTTGGAGCAGGAAAATGGAGCTTAGCTCCCTCTTGTCCAGTGGTTCCCAGATGTGCTTTTAACAGGGACACAGCAAAGTGTGTTCTGCTTATACACCACACCATACCACTTCAAGTAGTCTCTGGGCAGTTTACAGTTTTAATTACACATTGCCCCCCAGCAAGTTGGGTATTCGTTTTACCGACCTCGGAAGGATGGAAGGCTGAGTAAACCATGAGCCTACTACCTGGGAATGAACCCCAGGTCGTGAGCACAGTTTTACAGTGAAAAGTTCTGCACCTGGGGGCTGGGATGGGACCAAATGCACAGTTATAAGATGAAGGATACTTGGCTCATTAACCCTACAACCAAGAAGGATCCTGGAATTTTTGTAGATCACAAGCTGAATATAGGCCAGTGGTGTGATGCAGCTTTGAAAAAGGCCAATGCTATTTTGGGCTGAATTAATGGAGGCATAGTTTCCTTGTCTTGTGAGGTCCAGCTCCTCTCTATTCAGCAATGATCAGGTCTTATCTTTGGTACTGTGTCTAGTTCTGGGCACCACACTTTAAGAAGGATGCCAGCAAACTGAAACAAGTACAGAGGAGGGCAAAGAAGATGATCATGAAACACCAAGCCCTATGTTGACAGACTATAGGAACTTGGGAAGTTTATTCTAGAGAAAAGAAGACTGAGGGGAGTTATGATAGCACTCTTCAAATACCTGAAAAACAGTAATACAGAGGAGGGGAATAATCTCTTTTCAGTCCTTCCAGAATGCAGAACATGCAACAATGAACCCAAGTTACAGGAAGCCAGATTCCAACTGATTATCAGGAAAAATGATTAGAGAAGTACAACAAAGGACCCAACTACCTCAGGAGATGGTGAGCACTCCAATGCTAGAGACATTTAAGAGAAAAATTAAACAACCATATGTCAAATATACTTCGGTTGTGATTCCTGCACCGAGCAGGGGGTTGGACTCAATGAGCTTATAGACCCCTTCCAATCCTGTGGTTCCATGGTTCTATGATTTCCTTAGACTACAACTCCCAGAAGCCTTCACTATTAGTCATTTTTGGCCAGTAATTCACGGAGTTATAATCCAAGAAAATATGGGGATCCAAAATGGAGGCCCCACTGCTCTAACTGCTCTGGTCTATTTAGATGATGCCCTGCCTCTAAGGTCACTCACATCCATTTAACACTCCTTTGCTAGCTATTTGTGTCATCACAACAAAATGTGGTGTGTTTTTTTAAAGGACCCTGAAAAACAGCAGGGAGGGAGAAAAGGCCAAAAAATTAGGGAGGATGATATGTAGAGGAAGGCCAGCTCCCCAGGCACCCTCTGACATAAAGACCAGAAAGCCTTGGTATTTTCACCATTGCAACAAATGAAAATGAAGAAAAATTAAAATGTGTGTACAAAACAACAAACCCTAATCCTTACCTTCCTGTGACCTATCCAGTCAAAACACACAGAAATAACATTATTGCACAATCACACACATACACACATAAACACAAACACACGTTTAGGAAATGAACCCGAAAACCAAGCTTGTGAATGAGGAAAAAGAATAATCCAGAATGCAATCTCTAATCTACTGAACAAATGAACTCTCACTTTGCCATACTGCTGTAGCTGTTCAAAATGGAGCTGGTGGAACAGTTACAAAAGGATAGGTGCAGTATGATGTGTGTGTGTGTGTGTCTGTGTGTGTGTGTGTGTTTGTGTGTGTGTGTGTGTGTGTTACTTATTTATTTTTGCATTTCTAGACTGCTCCAATTTCCAAAAAGGACTTTGGATGGTTTGCATGAAAGCCAAATAATCAGCAATAAAACAAAAAGCAAACAATAAAGAACAAATACAGTGGTACCTTATATAAAGGAATTAATTCGTTCCCAATGAAATTATGGTAAGCAAATTTTTCTTTATACAAATTTCTCATAGGAATGCATTGAAAACAGAGTAATCCCTAATTGCAACTATTTTAAGTTGTACGGATTCTCCCCATAGGAGATTCTGTTCAGCAAATTTCCCCTATCTCTGGAATTTTTTATGTTGTGCAGATTTTATGTTACACAAATTGTTTGTTATACAAGGGTCCACTGTAAAGAGAAACTACCTGCAAGAGACAAGACTACATTACAGATCGCAATTGCTTCTTTAAAATGCCAGGTTTTTAAAGCTTTTTAAAAGGCAGTTAGGGGCTCAAGGTGACGAATCTTGCAACGTATTTTGTTCCAAATGGCCAGGCTGGCCCCTGAGAAGGCCCAAATATGGGTGAAAACCTTATGGGCCTCCTGGGAGGTGGTCACCCAGAGCGGGTATGCCAAATATGTTCTGGTGGGGCAGGCCGCCACTGACCCTTGGGGCATGCACTCTACCAGATACTCATGTCCCAAGCCATGGAGGGTTTTGTGCACCAAAACCTATACCTTGGATCTTATCCCGGGAGGCAATGAAAGCAGGCCAGAATTGGGGTGATGCAGTCAAAACAACCTGCACCGACCACCAGTCTGGCCACCACATTCTGCACCTGCTGCAATTGCTGGACAAGGGTCAAGGGAAGCCCCATGTAAAGAGCGTTACAATAATCTATCCTCGAGATGACAAGACCTTGCACAATATATGTCCTCACTCACAGCTGTCCCCATTGACTTAGGGACTGGAATATCAAGGGAAGATCTTGGACTTTTGTTGAAGGTGGAGGGAGAGGCATTTCTTCCTATTAGAGATGGACATGAATCAAAAAATGGCATTTTGGTTTTTTTTGTTTGTTGTTGAGAGGTCTGTTTTGTTTTGTTTCCGTTTTTTGTGAATTTTTGGAAGAATTTCGTTTCCGGTTTTCATTTTTCCATGTTTTGTTTCTACCTGATTTTTGTGCAATTTTTAAAGCATTTCCATTGGGGGGGGATCCCCCAACACCCCAGACCAGAAGGAAAAGACTAAAAAAAAATTGATGCTGGCAGAGACACAGTATAGACTCGGTACGCAGGGAGGCTGCAAAGGCAGCAGCGGGCGTTGCCCAGGGTGCAAGCCAGACACAGAGTGACTGCACTGCGGGGCAGGGAAGGGTACTCACCAAGAGGTACACACGCACACACATAGGGAGGCTGCTAGAGTCGAACAGACAGCAATCCCACCCTAACTCCCACCAGAGACTGCAAGGAGGACAGGGGCTGCCAGAACTTTATCTGCCCTCTGTGGCTGCCAGACCTGCCCAGCCTGCAACCTGGGCATGCTATTGTTTGAAGTTGTCCAAGAATTTACATGATCCCATCACATGGCTTGCCTCCATGTTGTAGCTGGATTGGCGACATCCATTTTGTCATCCTTAAAGGGAAAAGAAAAATACATCGTGATGGGAGAAGACAAAAACAAACATTTTAAGGACCCCAACCCCCTGGTAGGTAATAATTTCAAATAATTATCACATTATCGCTGCATTTTTATGGATGTCCAGGGCATTTTAATACCCAAGAAATCAATATTAGGCATCTGGGAGCCATTTTGGGTCAATGTCCCCTAACTCCCCTTAAAGGAAAAAAATACAGCGATCTGAGAAAAGGCATAAATGCACGTTTTATGGACCCCAACCTCTCTGGTAGGTATTATCAGACAGTATAAATAATTATTGCTACGTTTTTATGGATGTCCAGGGTGTTTTTTAACATTTAAAACAGCTCATTTCATTGCGCGTTGCCTTTAACAAAAATGAAACATAACGAACACAATTTTCGTGGTTCTGTTGGTTTCGTTCCATTTTCATCACAATTTTTGTTTGTCGTTTTGTTACATAACGAAATGAATAATGAATAATGGAAACGAAAAAATGTTCATTTTGTGCCCATCTCTACTTCCTATAGTAACTAACTATTGCAAGATACAAAAATACAACTTTCAAGAAGACATTTGAATCCAACAACATTTTTTTTCCCTTCTTAGATCCTTCTTAGTTACAGTTTGCCGTCTTCTTTTCACTTCTCTGGAAACACTTCTGAGATCCATTTCAGATTAAGGGAAAGCCTCTGAATGTTGGAACAGGCCCAGGAGGCAATCTTGTGAAAACTTCTTAATGGGAAGCACGTCCAATGTGGTCATCTTAATTCAGCTCCCAGTAAAACTGAATTCATGAGGCTAAAACACCAAAAGCAAAGCTTGGCGGAGACACTGATTTAATTCAAGACATGCTCCTTTAGAGCACCCAAAATATTTCATTGATAGGCTCTTCTGACCCTGGGTGAACGACCATTGTAGTAAAATAAAAAACTGTGCCATCTAGGATTCTGGATGGCAAGATGGATGCCAGGCTTCTTCTTGGAAGGCACAGAGCAGCATGGGCCGAAGGGGCTGGACTTTACAGGCCAATTCAAACAAGGAGAGGCATGGCATGGGCACCTCCCTCTTGCTTACAACCATCTGCAGAAACATCTACAGCAAAAGGACATTAACACTAGGTACTGTGATATCATTTCTCCTTAATTGAGTCTTAATTGGATCTACCTAGTGGGACATTTTTTAAAAATTCTCCCCCCAAACAATACTTTCTTCCCCACCCCCACCCCCCAGTGGAGAGCATGTGTTTTTGCTTTAACCTCATACTTCTAATCCATCTCTGGCCAATCAGGAGCTCTGTGCTTCATACAGCCAATAGAGAGATGATGGTTGTAAGCAAGAGGGAGGTGCCCCTACCATGCAGCTCTTTGTTTGAACTGGTCTGTGAAGTACAGCCCCATCAGATCATGCTGTCCTGTGCCTTCCAAGAAGAAGCCTGGCATCCATCTTGCCATGTGAACTTTTAAGAACTCTCTCCTGGCAAATTACATCCCTTGCCATGTTTGGACTTTTATACCTGCTTTGAAAAAGAGGGCTTGCTCATGAAAGCTCAGCAACTTTTTTTATTTTTCTACTAGCAGCCTACGAAGGTATCACCCATAGTCTAGTTTTGATCTAGGATTGTGGGACTCCTGCAGTACATTCAAACAGGTCCTCATCAATGGAAGACAATCTAAGAAAACTGCTATCACTTACCTTCAGAAACCATTTTAGAAATGGAAAAAGACGCAAGGCATGTCTTCTTTTCACCTTTAAAAGGACTAGTTATTTCCAAGGATAGTGTGGTCCCAAATGAATGTCTCTAGAACTTGAAATCATCTTAAAACAGCTTTATTCAGGCCTCAGGTAATGTGATTGGTGACCTGTGATTTGGCCTTCCAGGTGGTGGACTTCCATCTTCGGAGCCTGCTTTCCACAGAGGCTCATTAATTGCTGGCCTTAATGCTTCTTCAGTTGCAGATGATGAACTTTTTATTTGCTTAGACATGAGTTTTAAAGGAGTCTTAACATCTGCCACTGTTGCTTATATCCCATTCTTGTGTTGTTTTAATGTGATGCTTCACATGAGGGCTGTGCCTGATAGCATTGTGCAGTGCAATGAACACATTTTCACATTTGCGTCTGCCTCACTCTGAGTGCTGATGTGCAACTTGTTTTGCACCAAACACCATTTGGAAGAACAGCTTTGCCTCAAGTATCTGAGGAACAACATTTAATGTATTCTGACTGATTTACCCGTTCTGATGTTCAGGGCAGGAATACTGTGGGAGCGTGGAGGACAGGTCTGGGAGATTTCATGGGGGAAAGTATTTTACAGTGAGGGATCTCGTATTCCGAGCCTCTCTCCTGTCATGGTTTTCCTCTTTTCGATGCTGCATTGCTGCCATGTTTCTTCTTTGGTCTGCAACACTTCCAACCCAGCAAAGATCATATACGGTATGACACAGTCCCAGAGCACCAGCTGAACATGGCAGAAGGTTAACACCATTGGGGGCGGGGGGAGCCAAGAGTGAAAATGCTGATGTCCACATCAGTCCAATGAATCATCAGTCCCCTACTTTCCAGAGGGGCTACCGTTCTAGTCTTTCGGCAAAAACAACTACAGATGGTCACAACATGAGAAATGAAATGCTGTTTCATTGTTTTGTTGATGAACGAAATGAAACGAGGAAGCAGCATTTCGTTACAGATGAAACAGAATGGTCTCCCCCCCCCATTAAAATGAACAGTTTTGTTTATCTGTAAAACGGCTCCTTTACCTGCTGGGCTTGGAGGCCCTGTCGCCAATGCTGCCACTGCCACTGCCACTGAAGATCCACCACCATTGCCAGAGAGGGCAAGCAGGCCCAGCAGGAGGCCTTGCCACTGCCGCGGCCACGGCCACGGCCACCACTGGAAAGGAGAGGGCCAACGGGCCCAGTGGGAGGCCTTGCTGCTGCCGCTGCCGCAGCCATAGTCAAAGGCTAATGAAGTGAAATGAAATGAAGAAAATAGCATTTTGTTACAGATGAAACGAAGCGGTCATTTTCCCCCATTAAAACAAACCATTTCAATTCTCTGTAAAATGTCTCCCTTAACTGCTGGGCTTGGAGGGCCTGTCGCTACCACCACCACTGAAGAGCTGCTGCCAGAGAGGCCCCACTCACCCTTTCCTCTTCAGCGGCTTTCAGAATCTCAAATTTCCTTCCTGCAGTTCTATGTTGATTTGTAAGACAAATTCTCCTTTAAGCTTTTAGTGATGCAAAGGACTGTAGGGAGAGACAAGGGGAAGAATTCTGTGATTGGATTTGAACCAATTGACCAGAGAACTGAAATATCACCCCAAGTATGACACAGTGGTTAAATGCCTGTACTGCAGGCAAAACTGTGCTCACGACCTGGGGTTCAATCTCAGGTAGCAGGCTCAAGGTTCACTCAGCCTTCCATCCTTCCGAGGTCGGTAAAATGAGTACCCCAGCTTGCAGGGGGTGGGGGCAATGTGTAGCCTGCATACTGTAATTAAAAAACTATAAACTGCCTAGAGACTACTTGAAGTGGTATGGGGCGGTATATAAAGAGAACACTTTGCTTTGCTTTACACATCCAATTGTTAGTCCCAACTAGAGTAGATCCTTGGAAGCATTTGCTTAAAAAATAAAGTGACCTTTATGAAAATCCCACTAACTCACTGGGTCTATTCTAGTTTGAACCAACTCTAGATTATTTCCTCGGACTTGTTGGCTTGCCATCTCCAAATACGTCCCTAATAACAGAGACATGCTTTTTCCAACCAAGTGGGAAAGTCTTTGGTTTCAGCTACATTTAGTTTTGTCAAATGAGTTGTGAGCTTTGGCTTATTTGTCCCATTATCTTCCATGAGTTCCGCAAGCAAGTGCTACTAAATTGCTCCTGTGAAGTGTAACTTGAATAGCCTAAACTTCTGCTCAAAATAAGAGAACAGAGGTGAGGAAGAAGTTAGACACAGGAGATGAGGGTGTGAGTCACAGGTAGGAAATGAGAGATAACTCCCCTAGTTTGTAGTTGTACATCTAAGAAGGCTGGAAAATAATAGCATTTGGGGAACTGAATATGACTCAGTAATATGGAACCAGAGTTCAAATGGCCCATGGCATTCAGGAAGATATAGACAGTGAATGAATCATCATACTATGGCATAACAGAGACTCAATTATTTCGGGAGGGGGAGGAACCTTCCAATTCATGAATGTGGGATAAGAGGGTTCTGCTATCATGATTCAAAAAGCAGGAAGTGGCCTGATATTGCTGTACAATATCATGTCTGGCTTGCCACTAGGAAAAAGTATGCCAGGTTTTAGATAGCAAAGGACAGTCTGAAAGTTAACAGCACCTTCACAATGTGACACCACACAAGTCCAAGAAGCTGGCTCCTTGTGTCATCACTTGACTACTTTGCACCCAAACACAAAGCAATTGTCGGGGCTGGGTTGTTGTTTTTTAACAATGGTTGCTGGGAAAGGGGGGGCAGCAGGAAGAGAAAATAAGAGGCAGATTGTCTCAGTAAAGTAACCCACAATTGCTATTTTGCAAGCAACTTACTGGGAAAGCAAATATTGCTACCAAGAAGGGAGAACAACCTAACATGAGATGGTTTAGGTTTGCAAGATCTGAGCAGAGCTGTCAATGACAGGCATTCTGGATATCATTAATTCATATAGTCACTACACATCAGAAGTCACTTGATGGCTGGGACCAGTCCTGCATGGTTAATCACTTGATTTCATTGACCATTTCTACTCACAGGGCTACTCCCGGGAAGATGGGTGGGATATAAGCTTCACAAATAAATAAATAAATAAATAATAAATAAATCTAAACATCCAAAACCAAGCAATTTTAAAGCAAAACAATAAAATGAGTTCTCTATTTATAAAGATTTATGGTTACATGGCACATTCTTAACTTTTGGGTTACAAAATTATTTTATTGTACATTTCTGTATTTGGAAACCCACATTTCCAATATTTAGTTACTATTTAAATTATCCTGTGTTGAATCCTGCTTGTTTCAGAATAAATTAGCTAAAAACTTTTAAGCCAAGAAGAGATCCCATTTCTGATGGCTGTTGTGGGTTTTTTGGGGGGGCTGTTTGGAAGTTTTTCTTCCTGATGTTTCACCAGCTAGCTTCCTGAGCTACTGCCCTCTGAAGAGGCCGGCCACAGAGTCTGGTGAAACATCAGGAAGAAAAACTTCCAGAACACGGCCAAACAGCCTGAAAAAAACCACAGCAGCCATTAGATCCTAGCCATGAAAGCCTTCAAGAATACAAGATCCAAATTGTTTATTTCAGCTGGAATAAAGGAACAGGGTGAGTCTTCCCATCAAAGCAGGGGGGGAATGTACCCCATCTCAAGCACAAAGCTGTTGTGTCCCTTTCACCAATCACAACATTCCACAGCAAGTTTGCAACTTAACTAGAGCAGTTCCCACCATGGTTCCTCCCCATCACTTTATTATCTGTATCCTTGGTCCATTCTCCTTTCACTTTTGTGCAGGCATAAGCATTTCATCGGAGTGTAATATATAAATGAAATCAACATGGCTTCAGTTTGGTTCATTTAGCTTTTTACTAACTCCTGACTCTACACCTGTCAGCTGTTTAGCAACCTTTATTTCTACAATATTATCCTTCTTTTAAACTCTACCTCCTTTCTCAGCTGCTCTTTCTCAACTGCTGTCTTCATTAACTGGCGTGTTCTATTTTTCAAACATAAGCTACAGTAGCAGTCTTAGTGAAAGCCTTTGGAGATTGCCTGTGATTTCCTTTATGCAGTGGGTGAAATCCTGTTGCTTAGTTGTAAATTGCAATCAGCCCTAGCCCCCTGAATCAGTGGGACTTGAGGCATTTACTTACCAAATCCCCACTGATTCAATGGGGCGTCCTCTAGTCCCAGTTTACTACACTAAGCAACAGGATTTCACACAATTTCCTGTGCCTTTGTCATTGCAGTATATGCCCTATTTCTTCATTCTTCCCACAACAGAAGTGTATGCCTCTCTGTTGGTTTGATAATGCAGCAATAAAAGCAAAATAAAATAGTCAGATCATAAAACTAGTGGAGCAAGGGAGAATGTAGTGCTGTTGTTTTCTGTTGCTATGGGTCAGCAAAGTAGCAGCTAGATTTAAAACAGTTTCACAAGAAAGAGACTTGTAATAAGTGGTTTCATGTAATATGAGTATCATAATCTTTGTTATAGTCCACTTTACCTTACTTTAGGCTGTGACTGCACAGTAAGGAATACGTAGCACTAGATTCACGTGTGTTGATGTCTCTCCAAGGAATTCAACTCTGCATGATTTAAGCAGGTACACAGAAAACAGGATAACCTCTCCTTTTCTACTGTTTGCTTGCAGTCTATAGTCCTGCAAGTGATTATGCTACAAAGACCTGTCTCAGGTGCAAGGCTTCCTGCTTCCATTTCCTTATACAGTTTAGAGATGGGCACGAAATGAACTTTTAGTTCATTTTGTTATTCATTATTCGTTTCATTACAAACACAGTAGTGTGGCCTGGTCGGCAGTAAAAAAACAACAATGAAAATAAAATAAAATAAAATAAAATAAAATAAAATAAAATAAAATAAAATAAAAGGAGCACTGACAGGGTCCCAGGGGTGGTCTGGTTGGCACCCTAAAATCTTTTTTAAAATAATTTTTAAAAACCCAGCGCTGACGGGGCCCCAGGGGCTGCATGGTCGGCACTGAAAGAAAATAAAAACCAAAAAAAGCCCTGCGCTACAGCTGTAGCGTGGGGGCAGGAAACCTAGAAGTAAAAGAAGCACCCACCCGGCCCCAGGGGCCATGAGGTGGGTGCTTCAAAAAATAAAAATAATAAAAAGGAGCATCGGTGGGGCCCCAGGGGTGCCCTGGTTAGCACCCTAAAATCATTAAAAAAAACCAAGCACCGACAGGGCCCCAAGGGCCAAGCAGTCAGCACTTTAAAAAAAAATGCCTGCGCTACAGCTCTAGCACGGGTCAGGAACCCGGAAGTAAACGGGTTATCAGTAGGGGGGGAGATAAATTACAGAGCCCCCTCTTTCCCCCAACCCCATGGGAAGGGGGGAAGAGGGGGTTCTTTAAACTAATCTCCCCCCCTCCCAATGGGAAACCTATTTTTCCCACCCCACCTCTCAGCTGCTCCTTGCTGGGTTCCCTGCACGTTGTTTTCTGGGGAAACGGGGTGCAGGGAAGCCAGTACAGAGCATCTGAGAGGTGCTGGCTTGGGGCCAGCGCAGAGCATCTGAGAGGTGCTGGCCCCAAGCCAGCATCTCTCAGCTGTGAAGGTGCAAGGCAAGGAAGAATCACCATTGTGTGTGAGAGAGAGAGACAGAAAGAAAATAAAGATCTTTCTTTCTTTCAATAGTCTGCCCCCCTTTCTCCTCAAAGCAGTGGTTCCCAATCTTCCTAATGCCGTGACCCCTTAATACAGTTCCTCATGTGGTGGTGACCCCCTTGCCCTGCTTGGAAGAGGCCACAAGCCCCTTTGCCAGGTGACTGCCACAGGTGTCATAGAGAACTTCCCTCTGCAGACACCCCCTCAGCCAATAGCAGCCTCCAGTGCCATTGTCTTACATCCCCTCCAACCTATCAAGGTGTAACTCACTCTTTCTTCCCTCCTCCCCCTCCTCCTCCTCTAGAGCCAAGCTGTTGGTGCCTTTTTCTTCACTGGCTCATGGCGACCCCTGTGAAATGGCTGTTCGACCCCAAAAGGGGTCCCAACCCCCAGGTTGGGAACCACTGCCTCAAAGGGACTCACACACTTGAAACTGATGTGAACGGCTCTGAGTTTTTAAAAGTAAACAAGTCTGTAATGGGGAGGGAAAACTATAGATTGGGGTCATAGGACACCAGACTGTTTTGTATTTCCCGCTGCACTATGCAATCAGTAGCAAAAATGTGAAGACTGCCCTATACCTACATATGTCCTGCATCTGCCCTCCAAGTAATCAGGCTCTTAGTTAAAATACTGTAATATGGAAAGTTTGCTTTAAACAAACAAAGTTTTTATTCACAGAGCACAAATAATACGTATGGAGGGAAAGGTATGTTCTAGGATGTGAATGGTAAAAGTTAAAACGTAAACTGTCAATATACTTCTTTTGTGCTTAATGATCAAAACAAGTTATTTGCAAACTCTCAATCTTTATGACACACTCTAAACTGAGGCTTTTTGTAATAAGCTCTAGCATAGCTTACTTCTTCTGACTGACCCTCACACAGACTCTCAGCACTGGCATAACTAGGGAGGGGCAGAAGAGTGCATTTGCCCCAGGGCGCGCAGCAATCTGGGAGTGCCTGGAGGGGGAGCAGGAGGAGGAAGCCATGTGCCATCCTGCCAGCAGTCCTCCTTTCACCCCATTAAGGCTTGGTGATACTTATTTGGGGGAAAGGAGGAGAGGGTAGCAGCACCTCGGTCAATTGCTACCCCCTCCCCCCCACTAAGGCTTGGCGATTGTTAGCCTGGGAAAAGGAGGGGAGGGAAGCATGCAACGGAGGTGCTACTTGGAAAAAAATCTGATTGCCTGCTTCCCTCTCACCTTTCCCCAGGCTAATGGGAAAGGTGGAGGGGGAAGTGTGCTACATAGGTGATGCTTGTGGGGGGAGGGACATCACCTTCTTGACGCTATCCTCAGGCAGTGTAGTTTGCACAGGAGAGCCTTAACTGGAAAGGAGATCCACAAAGAGGGCATGAGAAGGAGAGACCCTTCTTCCCCTCCCCAACTGTTCCCCCAGGATCTGCCCCCCCTTGCTGAGTGGATGAGACACTGTTTGAGCGGAGGGGAGGGCACAGAAACTTACTTTGTCCCCGGGCGCTCTGAAATCTAGCTACGCCACTGACTCTCAGATCTAATTCTGAGAGGCTGTGTGAGGGTGAGGTGGGGCAACATGTAGCCTGTATAATTAAAACATTGTAAACCACCCAGAGAGTGCTTTAAGCACTATGGGGAAGTATATAAGTAGCAAACTGATCCTCTCATGGCTTCAGTGATAGAGCTTTGAGAGGATCAGATTTTGATGCATGGTGAGAATAGGATGTAAGTTACAATTCTAAATTAAAACTGAAATAACATACCTCATGTTGTACATAACATTCCTCTACATGTCCCATCAGTAAACCTGTGAACCCTAATAGGTATTCATCTTTTTATTGATTTCAAGACCATGTTGTGTTGTCCCATGACTGTTCATTGCAGCATTGTATATTTGAGATATAAAATTATTGTACTTGAATCAGTCAATTCTTTATTATACAAGTGACTCTTTCCACCATTCTTTGTTTAATATGTGTGTTCATTGACCAAGAGATGGGCATATTCATGATCTATGTAGGTATTCCATTAAAGCAAAAAGCAAAGTGTTCTGCTAATATACCACCCCATAGCACTTTGAGCACTCTCTGTGTGGTTTATAATTTAGTTATGCAGGCTGCACATCCCCCGCCAGCAAGCTAGGTATTCATTTTACTGACCTCATAAAGATAGAAGGCTGAGTCATCCTTGAGCCTGCTACCTGGGATTAGACTCCAGGTGGTGAGCACAGTTTTAGCTGCAGTACAGGCATTTAACCACTGCACCAGGAGGCTCCTTCATTACAGTGATGGAATACATTACATTTGGCAGGTGGAGTTGGTTAGTTAGTGTTCTACAGCCAGCACAGCCATTTGCCATTCTGGCACGGAGATCCTGGGAATTATGGTCCAAAACAGAGATGGGCATGAATAGAAAAAATGATGTTTCAGTTTTTCATTTTTCGTTGTGGGTCCCGTTTTGGTTCGTTTCCGTTTTTCATGAATTTTTTGAAAAAAAATTGTTTCGTTTTTTTCATTTTTCGTTTTTCATTTTTACCCGCTTTTTGAGCGATTTAAAGCATTTCCGTGTGCAGGCGTCCCCCAACGCCCCAGAAAACACTAAAAAAATTGATGCTGGCAGAGACACAGTATAGACTAGGTACGCAGGGAGGCTGCAAAGGCAGCGGCGGGTGTTGCCCAGGGTGTAAGACAGCCGCAGAGTGACTGCACTGTGGGGCAGGGGAGGGTACTCACTGAGAGGTACGCACACACACAGGGAGGCTGCAAGAGAAATCTCTTCTTTCTCTCCCCTAAGAGCCAGGCTGCAGCCAGCAGGAACACAGAGACACACACCTGCCTGGCTGGCCTAAAGTAATGAGTTGCAGAGACAGCAATGCCACCCTGACTCCCACCGCAGACTGCAAGGAGGATGGGGGCTGCCAGAGCTTTTTATGCCCTCTGTGGCTGCCACACCTACCCAAACTGCAACCTGGGCATTCTATTGGTTGAAATTGTCCAAGAATTTACATGATCCCATCACATGGCTTGCATCCATCTTGTGGCTGGGATCCATTTTGGGACATCCTTAAAGGGAAAAGAAAAAATACATCACGATGGGAGAAAGACAAAAACAAACATTTTAAGGACCCCAACCCGCTGGTAGGTAATAATTTCAAATAATTATCGCTGCATTTTTACAGATGTCCAGGTCGTTTTAATACCCAAGAAATCAATATTAGGCATCTGGCAGCCATTTTGGGTCAATGTCCCCTAACTCCCCTTAAAGGAAAAAATACAGCGATCTGAGAAAAGACATAAATGCACGTTTTAAGGACCCCAACCCCCCTGGTCAGTATTATCAGACAGAATAAATAATTATCGCTGGGTTTTTATGGGTATTCAGGATGTTTTTTAACATTTAAAAACAGCTCATTTCATTGTGCGTCACTATTAACGAAAATGAAACGTAACAACCTAATTTTCGTGGTTCTGTTCGGTTTGTTCCAATTTCATCACAATTTTCGTTATTCATTTTGTTACATAACAAAATGAATAACGAATAATGGAATGAAATATTTTTTCATTCCGTGCCCATCTCTAGTCCAAAATACTGTATAATATCCAGTCTTCAAGCTGGGGAACGTTGGAAGTCCAGTTGGAACAATGTAAGGGAATTCTTACACTTCTTTCCTCATCCAGGTTGGTTCATAGCTTTGCTAGGACACTCTTTCAGTAGTAATTTCCTGAGACATTCCATACAAATTTCCTGAGTTCTTCATTGCATAGATTTCTCATTACCGCTGATTATTATTCTGTAGATAACATAACTTTATGGAAAAGTAGAGTGAAATTTCCTGACATTGCTTCACAAAAACATTTACTGGGAGAAAAGAATAATATTGCAGCCTCCCTCCCACCCCACCCCCACCTCCACCGTCAAAGACATTAACAAACTTATGGGGGAAACAAAAACACAAGTGATTTTTCATTTTGGAAATGTGTCATTATTTCAAGTATTGCAAGGATTGAGTGAGAAAATTATGCTATTTTATGAGGAAGTGAATTGTACGTTGCGAGACGGGAGAATGAATCCTGTTTGATACATTGCATTTTTCTACTGATGTGCTAATCTGAGCAGTATCCATACATCAGCACGCACTGACGAACCATAAAGCATAGTTTAGGTTTGGTAATTAAAAGTACAAGCTATCAACAATGCACTTTAATGAGCCATAGAAACAGCATGGTTGAAAAATCTAGAAACATTATGAGAGGAAAAGCTGTTTTATAATTTTAACATATTATTGTGAAGACGGAAATCCTGCAATATTATTTTTTAATAGAATGATAGAATAGCAAAGTTGGAAGGGGCCTATAAGACCATCATGTCCAACCCCCTGCTCAGAGTAATAACACAAATCAAAGGATATCTGGCAGATGGTTGTCCAAATTTCTCCTGAATGCTTCCAGAAGCACTCACCACCTCTTAAAGTCATTGGTTCCAGTGCTGTGCTGCTCTAGCAGTTAAGTTTTTCCAGATTGCATAGTAAATCAAAAGGGGTTAGCAATGGCCAAGTTGAAAAGTAAAGATAATTCATTTTCTCTGAGGAAAAATATTCCAAAATATCTCCTCCTTCCAATTTAATCTGGGTTCTTTTCAAAAGAGTCCACGTTACTTTTCAAAGATGGAAAAAGGTAGTGGTATATAAACGCACCAAATAAATAAATAAATGAATGAATAAATAAATAAATAAATATTTTATTTTCTATTCTTAAGGTGCAAAAATAAGAATTCAAAAAACATCATTCCCCCCCCAACCCAGAGTAATGAGGCAAGGGACAAATTTGGGGTGAAAAACATGGGCCACACTTTATTAACATAATAAACTTGCATGAAAAGGTGGGCATTGGTAGAACAGAAGCTGGTCTACCTGAGGCTGGCCATGCCCCCGATGGACCCAGTTGGGAGATGGAACAAAATTCTGGGGAAAACCTTGCAGGTCCCAACCACCTGAGGCTCCCTCATTTGATACCGTAAAGAGGTTTCTGCCCGCAGTAGGGCTCAAGCTCTATCCCCCCTTTCCAGTAGAACTTGAGATGTCTGTTAGCAGTAAAACATATAGTGTATAATGTTAGAAATGAAGCAATAAGTAGAAGGAGCTACTAAGAACTTCCTTCTAGAATCTCATTGCTTTGCTTAAGATCAAACCTTCTGAACAGCACTTTGCCATATAAAAGTCCTGTTATGAAAGGCTTCTGAGTTCAGTTGTCTTAACTTCATATTCTGTGTGAGTCTCTGGCCTACATATATACATAAACAAGGAAGCCATTCTCACTCAGGATCGATATCTTTGCTCTCCCCCATTATCAAGATCACCGTTTCTTAAAAACAGACCAAATCAAGTGATAGTACTGAAACTTGTTTGTGCTTTATTTTGTACTTATTTTTTCCCAGAGAGGGTAGCCGTGTTAGTCTTTTCAAGAATTTCAGGCAGAAATAAAAAACAAAACAAAACAAAGCAAAAGGCACAAAACATGTGGCACCTTAAAAACTAACCTTCATATTTTAATTAGAGATTTTAATTAGAGACAATTTTTATTTCATTTTTCATTTTTTTAATTCCCTAATGAAACAAAAAAACGAAGTGACCTATCCAAAAAAAATGAAATGAAATGAAACAGAAATTTTCCTTTCATTCCGTTTTGTTTTTCATTTTCCCATAAGAATGCATTGATTGTATGGGAAAACAATCGGGTGCAGGAAATGGCAGGCTTTTTATGCTTTTTTTCTCCATCCAAAGCCCCCACTTTTCCCCTCCCCCAAGCCCCGCACACCAGCTGATTGGCACTGGGGAGGGAGTTTTCCCCCACCCCAGTGCTGATCAGCTGGCGTACAGGGCTTGGGGAAAGGGGGAAAAGACCCACACCTCCCTCCCCAATGCACCCCATTGGGGGGAAACGTACGGGTTTTTTAAAATGTCTTGGAGCTGAAACAAAATGAAAAATAGGAAATGAAAAGTGAAATGATACACCATTTTGGCATTTCGTGCCCATCTCTAATTTTAATGTAATATTTCATGGACATTGGCTGTAGTATATAAAGCCAATGAATATCTGGCATGAAATGTATATCCCATCACATATTATATTGCACACCTCATTCTGCTGCTATATGTCTGAAGAAGTGGACGTGTAGTCCATGAAACGTTACATTAAAATATGAAAGTTAGTCTTTAAGGTAGCACATGTTTTGTGTCTTTTGGTTGGGTTTGGTTTTTTCCAGCGGCATAGTGGTTCAACTGCAGTACTACAGTCAATATTCTGCTCACAAACTTAGTTCTTTCCCAGTGGGTTCAAGTAGCTGGCTCGAGATTGACTCTGACTTCCATTCTTCTCAGGTTGGCAAATTGAGTATCTACTCTCAGGGGTGCGGCAATGTATAGCCTGCATAATTATAGTATAAACCATCCAAAGAGTGCTTTAAGTACTATGGAGCAGTATATATACACAGCGCACTTAAATAAGCACTTTTGCTATGTTCATGCCTTGGAATCTTGGATAGTTGACAGGGGCCTTAACCGTCTAAGTTGTAACAGCGACTCCAGCCTCTTCAGCTCTCCTACTCTTTTTTATTCAAATCTCCTGCTCACAGCCCTGCTCTTTCTTAGTCCCACCCTTTTGGGCTGAACCAACATTAGAGATGGGCATGAAATGAACAATTTTTCATTTCCATTTCCATTTTTTCATTTCGTTACGTGAAAAAACGACAAACGAATTTTGCCTCTAAAATGAAACGAAACGAACAGAAACACTGGGAATTTTGTCATGCGTTTTGTTTCCGTTAATGCAATATGAGTGAATTGCTTAAAATCCTAAAAAAAAAAAATCACAAAAAATTGAAATAAATGGTAACAAAATGGTAACAAAACAAATGAAAATGAAAATGATTTTTTTGCAAAAATTCACGAAAAATGGAAACAAACCGAAACGGACCCTCCAAACAACAAACGACAAACAAAATGCCATTTTTTAAATTCGTGCCCATCTCTAACCAACATTTCATAGGGTTCACAATATCTTATTAGTGAACAGAACCCAGAGGAGGTATAATATATTTAAGCAGCATCCAGTTGGGCATCATTTGGATTATGGCTGTAGCTGTTGCTATCTTGTGTGAAATTTCTAACCTTAGAACTGAGATTCAACAATTTAGAGTCAACAATTGTTATTTGTTTGTTTGTTTGTTTGTCTATATCACACCCATCTGATCCATGGCCACTCTTGGGTGGCTTACAACAACAACAAAAACCATAAAAAGAAACACAATTAACATAAAGTAAATATCATACCAAATATAAAACCATCATAAAAATAAACAATCTTTGAAACCTAAAATCAAATATCATGTCATCAATAAGAGCAACATCATAAGAAAATCAAGATAACAGGCTAGAAGTTACTCAACTGATGTATAGCTAGGATGGCAGTGGCCAGGAAAGGCCTGCCAGAAGAGCTGCATTGTTAATCATCTTTTAAAAGACTCCTGGGAAGGGGCTATTCATATCTTGGCTGGTAGTTTGTTCCATGGAGTTGCAGCATTTACCAATAAGGAACAAGCTCTGGTCTTCTCCTTCTGTGCCTCTCTCGGGGTGACCAATCTTAAATACCAGGTTTGTGATGAGCCTGTACTACAGGCCATACTTGATGGAAGAAATCAACATTTGTCCTTGGAAGACAGGAGGTCCTTGTGGGAATCTGCTCCCTAGCAGCTGGGTCAAGCCGACCTTCGCTTCAGTGAAGAGAAGACTCTCCTGGCTAGGCTCCAAGCTGACCTCACCTGTGAGGGGAGGATCCTCACTCTTTCCCAGCTTCTGCTTGTGTTTAGCAATGCCGTATAGGCATCGACAGGTTTCTTGACCAATCCTGTCAAGGTGATGTAACTGCTAGCCTATAGTAAAGGTTTATGTATTCCTTAATTACTAAACAGCACGGTGTAATCTTTTTACTCAATAAAATACCTGGAGGCCTTTTGTCTTCGGTCGACTACTGCTGGACAGAACATGTCAACATTTATTTTGGAGCTCAGCCTTCTTATCTATCCTGCAGACTTCTTTGATCTCTCAGCTCCCTGCTCGTTAAGAAACAAGTGGTTTCCCCTCTGCTCGGAAGGCAGAGGCAGGCTGCTTTTCCCCCTCAAGAAAGCAGCCTCTCGCTCTAATTCTCCCCAACACCTTGGGGTAAACCCCAACAGGTCCTGGCGTGATCTGGTCCATGGGGTCACGAAGGGTCTAGACATGACTTTAACGACTGAACAGAACAGAGCATTCCAATATTGCCTGACCAACTTGATTTGGGTAGCAGGAGAAATCACTGCAGTTTCCCCCACCCCAAAATGCAGAAATTCAGAAGGGGCTGCATTCAGATAAATGTGGGGGTATCTTACATTAAACTTTCTGTGCATAGTGAGGAAAAGCAGGATTTATCAGCAAACCTGGCCCATAAGCATGCATAAGTCTTTACCCAAAGTTTAAAAAGTAATTTTCTGACTGCCTCTTTGTCTTCTTTGATATTGGAAGAAATATAGCAGTCATTGACATAATATAGCGAACACACTGCAGGATCAGCAATTTTTTTCTTAGGCTTCTCTATATGTTTTATTAAACAGGAACATGTTCTCATAACATTTGGCTATTGTACGAAAAAGAAGAAATTGGTGATTAGCCCAGAAGTGTCATCTAGCAATCTTCAGCATTGTTTCCTCTATTTCAAGAGGACTAGCCACAAAAATATTTCTGGGGTCTCCATTCTTTTGTGAGACTATAATCTGGCCTTCCCCTGACATGGCTTCCACCAGAATGGCTGTAGATTTTGTGAGCTGTTTCGGAGAGGTTTGTGTAAAATGTTTTTAGCAATGAGGTTATTCCTTTACTTACCAAAATCCAATAAAGAAAAAATAAAGAGAACATGGAGAGATTAGCTCATTCTTGCCATGCCTCACTCAAGCTATAGCCATTGGTCCAGTTATCTAACTGAATTATATATTGGAATGGCATTTAAACCCATTGAAACTGAATTTAATGACTAATGAAGTACCACCCATTTGTAGGAAGTATAAGAAATGACTGGGTACATATTTTCATATGTGCTGGACATGTGAAACAATGCAAAAAGATTGGACACTGGTATTTAAAAAGATAAAGAAACTTACGGATTTAAATATACAAAAGTGCCCAATGAAATCTTGGTTAAAATGTTTAGAAATACTCAGATAGAATGGGAGAGAAAGAATTGATAACTAGAGATGGGCACAAATAAAAAAAATGGTGTTTCGTTTGTTGTTTGTCACTTAGGGGGTCCATTTCGGTTCGTTTCCATTTTTGCGAATTTTTGCAAAAAAATCATTTTTGTTTTCGTTCGTTTCGTTACCATTTTGTTACCATTTATTTCAATTTTTTGTGATTTTTGTGATTTTTAAAAGCAATTCAACTGTATTGCCGTAACGGAAACGAAACACACGACAAAATTTCCGGTGTTTCTATTCGTTTCGTTTCATTTTGGAGACAAAATTCATTTGTCGTTTCATTGCATAACAAAACAAAAAAACGAAAATGGAAATAAAAAATTGTTCGTTTCGTGCCCATCTCTATTGATAACTATTATGGTAACTGTAGCAAGATTGATCTTTGCAAGAAATTGGAATAGTAATAATTATTTTAATATGGAGGGATGGTGTAAAGAAATGTGGAATTTTGCTATTAATGACAAATTAATGTGTGAATTGAGCGTTAGAAAAGGAATATTGAAAGTAAACCATTTTAAGGATTTATGGAACCATTTTTTTAAGAATATGTGTTTGAGAAAGTTAAAGGCTATACTCCATGAAAAAAAAATGTTATATTTGCTGTATTTTTAGAGAGAAATAGGGAACATAAATGAGAAAGTGTAAAAAATAAATATAAAAATAATGGATGTAAGATATATTGCTTGTTGTGTTTAAAATTCCCTCCCTCCCTCATCTCTGTGCATACGTGTCTCCTTTAGTATTACAGTGGTACCCTGATTTAAGAATGCCTCAGTTAACGAAATTTTCACTTCACAAAAGGAAATCCATTGAAAATGACGCCTCTGTTTATGAAGATTCTTTTCCAAAAAAGCTCTGTTTACAAATAATTCCAAAGAACTTCTTTTTTGTGTGTTTCTGGTTCACAAAAATTCCCCTTGATGAACCATACCGGAGGACGCATTAATTTGTATACTGAGGTACCACTGTATTTGGTAATTTCTAGTTACATTATGATTTTTTTAAAAAAAATGAACATATATGAAGGAAAAACTTTACTTTCTTAGCACTAGAGCATAGGGATGAATGATAAAACTGATAGCTGAAGACAAAAAGAGGCATCATAGTGTAATGATGATACAAATTACAATCTAGGCAGGAATGTCAACAACTCATTTGAAAAGGAACTACTCTGCATTCAAGAGAAGTGATGGCGAACCTTTGGCACTCCAGAGGTTTTGGACCACACCTCCCACAGTCATTTGTCATTGGCAGTATAGGCTTGGGATTCTGGGAGTTGTGGTCTAAAACATCTGGAGTGCTGAAGGTTCGCCACCACTGTCCTAGAGTGTCATTCTAGACATATTTAGTAAAAAGTGTTAAACTGCTCTGTGAATTGAAGAGTCTTTGCCTGAGAGCAGGGCTCCCCCCATGACTAGTGGCCATTCTGGATAGGAATTCTGAAAGCCAATGTGCCCTGCTAAGCTTTTCAAAATATTTTGTCTTAGAGGGAATTTACCATACCCAAGGAACCAAAATCTAAGAAGACCTGCATCTTGGGTGCTGGCTACCAGTCTTCTGCCATCACCAAATAGGCATTCTTCGTGACCCTCCGATTCACGCACATGTCATGCTCTTTGGCCCCTCTTCCAAATAGGCATTCTTCTTGACCCTCTGATTCACGCACGTCATGCTCCTTGGCCCCTCTTCCAAATAGGCATTCTTCTTGACCCTCTGATTCATGCACATGTCACACTCCTTGGCCCCTGTTTCAAGACAGGTTGGATAGACATCTTGCACCCAATATAAGGGGAAGGAGAGGAACCACTGGCTTCAGTGGTAAACTCGATCTAATTCTTACTCCTGGGCATGAGGCCACAGGTACTGACTAGGGAAATTTGGGAAAAATTATTTTTCTAGTTCTGTCTGAGAGGCTGGAGAGCTTCTTTCAGTCCAAAAAAGTGTGAGTGTCACCATACAACTATATTCCAGGTGTTTTTTAGGTTCAGCAAGCAGATGTCCAGTCAGTTCATTTGTGTTAAAAATGAATGATACAAGTTTCTCACCCTTCACTATTACTGATGGTATTCAGAGGTTGGGCAATTATTTTTACAAGTATTTAGTTAGTTAGTTAGTTAGTTAGTTAGTTAGTTAGTTAGTTAGTTAGTTAGTTAGTTAGTTA
>JAHTLZ010000045.1:2536522-2547100 GCA_023846285.1 Phrynocephalus versicolor
TTAGTTAGTTAGTTAGTTAGTTAGTTAGTTAGTTAGTTAGTTAGTTATACTGCCCACCTGGCAGCAAGTAGTACTATTGCCCTAAAGCTCTCCAAAAGTCTATAGGATTATATCTGCAATTTCCACATATTCCATTTCTCAAATATAACTAAAATCTATGGTGGGAGTCCTAATGGGTTTTGCATAAGGCTTCCTTAACTTGCTGCAGATGATTAGCCTACCTTGCTGCAGCTAATTAGAACTAATTGACAAGGTGCTGGAATGTGGCTTAGCTGTCTAGCTGCCCTAAACACATCCGATCTGGCCTGATTTTTGAAGCTAAGTAGGTTCGGCCCTGATTAGTACTTGGATGGGAGACCACCACGGAATACCAGGTGCTGTAGGCTCCTGGAGTAGGAACTGGAAAACAACTCCAGTATTCCTGCCAAGAAATCCCCATGGAAGTGGGGTCACAAAGAGCCGGTCACAACTGTAACAACACAACAGAGAGAGGGAGAGAGAGAGAGAGAGAGAGAGAGAGAGAGAGAGAGAATGTAGAATGTGTCTTGGCTATATACTTGGCCATATACTCAGCTCTATAACCAAGGTGTGTCCTGGCACCTCCTCAAGTTATGCAATAATCATAATGCTCAGCTATGAAATTTTATTTATTTATTTATTTATTTATTCATTCATTCATTCATTCATTCATTTGATTTATATACAGCACCATCTGGCATAAAAGCCACTGTGGGCAGTTTGATGAAGCTACTGGGTAAAAAGTAATCAGAACTACAATTAACTAGCTATTTCTAACCTCTTAAATCTGCAGTTTTGGAGCTAGTGATGTCAGGGGCCACAGACACTTGATAAAGGCTCAACAAAGCCGGAGTTGACCTTAGTTATTGATTCAACAGAGCTGGCGTCCAGTGCTGGCCTCCAAGAAACCACTGGTGGAGTTTATTATTCTGATTGGACTCTTCTCTGTGTTTGTGCCCTCAATTGAGGCCATGTTAATTAGCCAATTATTACAGTTCCAAAATTCATTTAGAATTCAGAGAGCCCTACAGCCCTCTACATAATAATATTTGTATTTGTCTAATCATCTCCTTTAATCTAGAAGTTCATTATCATACAACTGCTGTATTATAATTTGGGCAAGATCTTCCACCGCCAGTAGTATGCCTTTCCATCCACTATCCTGGCTCAAGCTGTCCTAATGAAGCAATTAAATTAATTAAGATGATGAATGCACCGGGCTTCCATTTCTTTTTATCAGTAATCAGCAGGTCAGTTCACTTGCAAGAAACAGTCATGACAATTTTTGCATTTTGAGAAGTTGAAATTAGTGTCGGATCTCTAAGGGCAAACTAAACAGGAACTTATTAAGGGAAGGTGTCAAGAAACTCATTAACAAGGGGGAAATACTAGTGGAGAGAACAAAGTGAGAAGCCTAGGACTGCCAGCTTCAAATGCATTACATCTTTGTGCTGATAATTAAAGTACTATGTGTTGCCAAGAGTAGAACTGCAAAACCAGTGCACTTGAAATGGAACAAGGATTTTCAGTCACAGTTAAGAACAGACAACCTCTTGTTTCTTACTCTGCATCTAGTATTCATGGATTTTACTCCTTCCTTCATTGAGGTGAGCTCCTTTGCCCATCCATTCCTGGAATAATGAGATAAGACACATAAACTGGGCCACGGCTTTATTAACTGTATCACTAAACTGTACTGCAGAAATTCAGGGGTCCTGCCTGGCCACCTCCCCTGCCCTAATTGACCAAGTCCAAAGCCCCAAATCTCCACTGTCATACTAACAGCCCGTCTTCAGGCTGCCATCCCCTCTAGCCTCATGGGTCTTAGCCAAGTGAGAGCCAGGGTTGGTTGGCCCCGTGCACATCCCCTGCTCCAGCAACAGAATATCATGGTCCATATTGCAGGATGTTGGCTGGGGTAACACCCACCCCAGTGTCCATATGTACCTCACCATTGATTGTCCTGTTCCACACTACCTTCCGGTGTGATCTTTTTAAAATGGCTGAGCCCTGATTCTCCCTGAGTGTCTCATGAACAGCAACAACATCCTGCTCATATTTTCAAATACAGTGGACCCTCATATAACAAACAGTTTGTATAACATAAAACCTGTACAACATAAATAATTCCAGAGATGGGGGAAATTTGCTTAACAGAATCGCCTATGGGGCGAACCCGTACAACATAAAAATGGTAATGATTAGGGATTACTCTGTTTTCAATGCATTCCTATGGGAAATTTGTATAAAGAAAAATTTGCTTAAAACAATTTCATTTGGAACATATTAATTCCTTTATACAAGGTACCACTGTACTTGAAAATATTTGAATTGTAGTCATACAGAGGAAGGGACAGGACCTGTTCTTGATCATCCCAGAGTTCAGGATACGTAATAATGAGCTCATTCTGCAGGAAGCCAGATTTAGGTTGAATATCAAGAAAAACATCATAGCTGTAAGAGCAGTATAATAATGGAATGAGTGACCTTGGGAGGTGATGAGCACTTGAGCAGTGGAGGCTTTCAAGAGAAAATTGGACAACCACCTGTCAGATCCGCTTGGTTTGGATTCCTGCAATGGGCAGGGGGTTGGAGTTGATGACCATATGCCAAGTCAGTTATGCTATGATGCTTTGATCTTTTTGCTCAATATGCCAATCAGATAATGCAGGCTAAAATGTCCTATCCGGCCCCACAGCACCCAGTTGGACTTTCTGGACACACAAAGCAAAGTGTTCTGTTTATATACCGCCCCATACCACTACAAGTAGTCTCTGGGCGGTTTACAATTTTAATTACAGTGTGCAGGCTACACGGGGGACTCAAGTCCTCCTCACAGGAGGATGAGGTGAGGGTAAGGCCCCATTTAATGGACTGCTCTCTCCACCTCAGCCTTCATTATAGAGACATAAAAGTGATATTTCACCAAGAAAAGGGGGAACAAACAGCCCCCACCGATAGAGCTTCATCCCCACACCCCATGGAGCCCAACCTTGGCCTGTCTCTTTTGAAGGAAAATGAGACATACATTTCTTAAAATGTACTGTGTAAAATAAATAAGAATTGGTCATCCCTGCTCCCAGCTACCTGGTCCATCCACGCTCACCAGGAGTTGTTGGACTGTTGAACTCAGCCTCTTTTCCATGGTAGATTCAGCCTGAGTAAAATGTAAAACTAGGGTGTTCGATGTGAACCTCTCTCCCCACCAATTTCTAAAAGTTTATTCCAGTGTAAATAATAAGTCCAGAAACCAAGACAGGAAGTTGACCTCTTTTTTTAACTTGTCAGGAGTCTCCAAATCATAGCCTCCCAGGCATTCATCTTTGTAAACAAGTGGCAATGAGATAAATATTCGCAGATACATCTCATGATTTGAAGGGGAAAAGAAACAAAGAAAAGGCACTGACTGACAAATGTCAGGCTTGTGCAGTGGTGGTGGAACCAGCTTCTCACTAGAGACTGTTAGAGCTTGGTTATCAACCTTTCTGCCTCTTGTTCCCCAGGAGTACCACAGAACAGAATTAACAACAACCCTGGAGATAACATATAGCAGAACAATTCAGCCTGGTAAACGTAATCTGTGAAGGAGAAAAACAAAATAAAGTTGGGGAGGGTCAGGGAAAAAGAAGACCGGGAGTTGGTGGTATCATAAATCTAAAAGGGAGGAGAAATTGTGTAGAAACTGGGCTTTTTTGCAGCCATCTGTCTAGAGGTAACGAGACAGCAGATGGTGAACCAAATGTGAGTCAGCATTATGGTCTTATTGCTGAGAGGAAGCTGACATCACGCTGGGCTCCATTAATGGGACATTGTTATGCATAAGGCATGGGAAGTCGTTGGCCCATCCTGCCAGACGTGAGAACTTTTGTTGGAACTGTTCAGCTCAAGATGACTCAATAAAGGCCGTGAGGTAACAACGGTTTGAATGGATAGACTGAATGAAGCTGAGATAGCTCAGCCACTTGGGTATCTGGCTGCACACTCATGAGTTCAATTCCCCACAGTGGGTAAAGCCAACCTGTGTGGCCCTGAGCAGGCTACACAATCCCGGGGTACACACTCCAGAAGGAGGGAAGGTTAACCACTTCTGAGTATTCTCTACCATGAAAACCCAGGAAAAGGTTGCCATAAGTCTGAACTGACTTGAAGGGACATGTGATTATTTTATATTAGTCACTGATAACAAGCACTAGGATCTGTATGAGGATGACCTTGCTTCTTCCTGCATTCAGCTAATGCCATGAGGACTAGGTTAGCAATACCTGGAACAAAGGGTTTATTTTTGTGAACCATATTCATCAGGAGTAGACAATCTCATTACTACCACAGTGCTGACGTGTAAGTCTGCTATTAATGGCAGTCAGTGTGGGTGGCAGTGAACATCATAGGCCGAAGAGTTCCAGATTGTACTGAGTCATGAAATTCACTCGTTTTGAAGCCTCGTGACTCTGGCTGTTCCAGATGGACTTCAACACCCCCTCCCGTCTCACTGCCTCTTTCTCAGTCTGGCCCACTTTGATATGTTGTTGGGAAGGTATTACGAAGGTAGGAAAACCAGGTGTGCATGCAACTATGATCATAATAAGTGAAGAATAATCTTCAGCATTTCGGGAATAGTTTTCAATGCAATGATTTGGCTATGCAACAACATCCTTTGAAGCAGCTATTTAAGGCAGGCCACAGGTAGCCCCTTCTCTACCTAATCCTACACTGCCCAAAGCCTACTGTTGGCCAGCCTGAGTGATAACTGGATGTGCTTTACTAAGTGTGTCCTACATCCTCAATGGGATGATAGTTTCTGGAGTAGATCATGTATGTCCCCCCACCATGCCTCGACTGAAGCATGGAGTGGCAGGCGGAGTTGTATAGGTAGGATTTCCTTCAGCATTTCGATCAATAACCTTCTGGCTGGTAAAAGGGTGACATACAGTCTTGTGCTCTCCCAGAGGAAGAGACTGGCTAAACCACATCTATACCTAGAGTTGGGCACTTTGTGCTTCATATGAATCATGAAGTGTGACTAAAGCTGCCACTGTAGCCCATCTCTCACTGCCTGGGACAGATGGGCCACTTACCAATTGGATCTTCGTGTATCAGCCGGTTCCAAGGACCACCTAGGCTCGCATAGTTCATTTCCTAACCTACTGGTTCTGAAATGAAATGCCCATCCCTAGTGGGTACTAGGGATGGCCACAAAACAAAAAAGTAGGGTTTCATTTTGTTTCGACTAGTGGTTCATTTTATTTATTTATTTATTTATTTATTTATTTAATTTTATTTAATTTTATTTATATACTGCTCAATCTAGCTACATGGCTACTCTGGGCGGTTTACAAAACTTTGTTTCATTTTTAAACAATTTTTTGTAAAAAAACTCATAATGAAATGAAACAATAACAAAACAATTTGTTACTCTAGAAAATGGCACCCCTGGGTCCTAGAGGCACCAAATTTGGTGGGTAGCTTTTTACCAGGGAGCCATTTTACAGAGTAAAGAAACATTCCATTCTCAAAGGGGGAAAAAAAAGAAGTGTTTCATTTGTTTCATAAGGAAAGCTGTTTCCCATTTCGTTTCATTTTGTAATGTTTTGAAAGCTTGCGAAACAGTGTGTTGTTTTTCATAAGGTGCACATCTCTAGTGGGTACATGTTCAGTGGCTACTTCAAACAGCCATTTAGTGCTTAGAGGGGCTCCTTTGCCTCCCCATACCGAATGCAACATTTGAATTGTGGACCAGGTGGTCCGATGGGTGTGGAGCCTATACAAGACTCCGTTTAAGGGTCTCCCAGCCCTCCCGCCCACCCATCAGGAGAATGAGATTAGCTGCTTGCATTAGGGCCAGATGTGAATTTTTGACTGCTAATCAGATTGGCCTAGAGTAGCAGTGAGTTTTCGGCCATCCCGTTCTCCACAGGTGAGGTGTGGCTTTCATAACTTCACCGGTCACAACTGGCAGTTAGTGCAAGTGCCAACCCAAAGTAGTCAGTATTAGAGAGTTGACTGTGCTTAATTTACCCGGCAGTCCTCAATATTAATATTTTAGGATATTAAGAACATTAGTTGGATCATTAAAATTGGCCCCTAGAGGTTAAATGAGCACTGACCAGACCATTCCTTTGGGATGGGCGCAGTTCTAGTGGACAGCACCCTCCTAACTTTAAGCAGGCTCTATAATTGATGCCACTTGCACTATTTTGAGGGGGGGGGTGCTTGTTGTCTTTTACAGTTTATTTACTCCAGTTAATCAGTAAATTGTGACCTGATTTCAACTCCACGATTCTAAGACTGTTCTCAGCTCCTGGCAGAGAAACCAGCCCTGCTCCCTCTGAGAATGGCACCTCCAATTGTAGAGACAGGGGCACTGGTGGCAGGAGCAGGTAGGCAGAGGTGATGGAGGCAGTGGGAATTGGGTGGGCAGGCATTCCCTTTTGCTGAAACAAACAAAATGCCAACCAGGGGGTGGGCGGATGGAATTTTGTTTTGCCTTGTGTCATAAAATGAACCATGAACCAGAGCAGTTTGTCAGGTGTGTTTTTTTAATCTGTTGTTTGTTTCATACCCATCTCTTGTTTTGGAACTAGACTAGATCTTAGGGCGTTTATACACGACCCCTAAACTCCGCCGCAAATGGCTCCCAGCTCCAGAGCTTAAAAATGTTTCCCCACCAGCTCCGGAGTTTAGAGGAAATTAAGTGCGACCCCGCCCACCTAAGCGCGACCCAGCGCACTTTTCTTGTACCTGCTCTTCCGGGGTGAAAATTGCTTGATGCGGTGTAAGGATAGTGAGTGCGGGGCTCTCCTCACTTCTGTTTGTTGTTGTTTTGGCTCCCGCCCCTTTAAGAGCTACTTTACAGAGACACGAATGTTGCCGCGGCAAGAACGGAAGCAGAACAGAGGTGAGCCACGATCTTTTCTTCCTTTTTTTTCTCCCTCCCCTCACGCAGCCAGCAGCCAGGGTGGGGACACAGGAAGAGCGACAAGCCCCTAAGATCTCTGGTCCGAATTTAAGTGGCCAACAGATCTTAGGGGTCATGTAAAAGCGCTCTTAGTCAATTCAAAGACAAGATATAGCAAGATTTCTGTTGTTGTTTTTTTAAAGCGATTGGAGTTTGTTAAGGCTGGGAAGGGTGGTGGGAAATAACATTTCTTCACAAGCTATGTTTTCCAAAAATAAAAAAATAAAAAAATAGGTCCATGTAAGGGTTCACGGGTTTGAGCAGGAGACTCGAACATAGATGGGAGATGTAGACTCTCTTTGACTTTAACTTCAAAAGGATTTTTATTTCTTACAGTATCAAACAAACTGTAGGCTCGGTTTTCTTCATTAATATTTAACACTGAACAAGGTTTATGAACATTAAACAATAAACCATCTTCTTGTAAACTGAGTTCAAACTGCTTTACTCCCGGCTCTGATTCCCTCACAGAAGAGGAAGGATGTTCCCCCCTCGACCCATACATCTGGTTCCACAACATGGGTGTTTTGCCCATTGAGCGAGGGGATTGGGTTTCGGTTCCCTCCTCCATAACTTCTGAAACCTCTCCGAGGTTTCAGGCCAACGGAGGGGCTTCACCGTGACTGCCCAGGTTATCTCCTGAGAGCCTATCTTTCTTACTGTCTTTTCCCCTTGCTTCCAGCCATCCTCCTCCGTCTGTGTTCCAACGGAAACTGACTCCCACAACTGTCAAATTTCCCTCCCCTCTCGCGCGTGTCAGCTGGTATAGGCTCCGCCCCCTTGTCATCTCCCTCTTCCACTGCCCATAAGAACTCTGGCTCTTTATCCCCTTCTAAGCCCGTTATGTCCTTTACTCCTATCAATTGCTTCCTTCGTGCGCCTAAGTCTTTTCTTGGCTCCTGTTCCATCGCTTGGTCCTCGCTCCTGGTGTCCTCTATCTTGCCAGACGGACCACTCTCACTCTTGTTGTCCTGCGGGGTCCCTCTCTCACAGTCCAACAATTTCATTTGACCTTTTCATCTCTAGTACCATCATCAGGAACATTCCTGGCTAGAAACTACAGCTGGATGAATTTTATACTCATTGATCAATGTCAGAATATTTTCTAATTTGAATCTAGTCAAGAAATAATTGAATGACAATTAATCATTGCAGCATTTGGGAAATTCCAATGGGTTTTTTTAACTTCTGTGTAAGGCAGCCAGGGAAGGAGGGGGCTCCCCATAACTCAATTCTGCCAAAAAAAAATTAAAAAAGAATATGGAACCAATTGGCTTTAATAACAAGAAGTTAATGAAAGCAGATATCTGCATTTTAATAGTCATTAATCAATTGCCACACAAACAAGGCGGTTACATGTTTTTTTTAAAAAAAAGATCCCTTAACATAGCACACACAGTTTGAAACTAGAGATGGGCACAAACCAGAAAACCAGTGGTTCATGATGGTTCATGATTCGTGGCTACCCTCCAACCACGAACTACCGTGTTTCCCTGAAAATAAGACACTGTCTTATATTTATTTTTTCTCAAGAAGACACACTAAGGGCTTATTTTCAGGGGATGTCTATTAAGTATAATATGCTTGAATGTCAGCCCTGCACACAACCATACCCATACCCATCACTAGGTCTTATTATCAGGGTAGGGCTTATATTTAACAAATGCATAGAAATCCTGCTAGGGCTTATTTTTGGGGGGAGGTCTTATTTTCAGGGAAACAGGGTATCATGAACCACCCCACCTCCCAAGTGAACCAGGCCTGCTGCCTATTACAGATGGGCACGACTTAGCGAAATTTTCATTTCCATTTTTGTTTTTTCGTTTTCATTACGTAATGAAACAAAAACGAAAAACGGTTCAAAAATGGACCGAAAACGGAAACGAAACGACTAATTTTGAGCCAATTTTTGTTTTGTGGAAAAGCACTTAATAGAGCTAAATGGGAAGAAACGAAAAAAATTTCGTTTTTGTTTTCGTTTTTCGTTTTCGTTACGTAACGAAACGAAAACAAAAAAATTTGAAAATTAGCTCACGAAAACGGAAACGAGCCGAAACGGACCCCTAGATGAAAACGAAAACGAAAACGAAAAATTTTTCTGAGTCATGCCCATCTCTACTGCCTATGTTTGCTGGAGCTTCCATGCCCTTGCAGGCCTGCTGCTTCTGTGCCAGTGCCCACCTGTCAGCTGAGCAGTGAGCACATGTACTCAGGGAGCAGGCCGGGCTTGGTGCCTCTCAGAATGTTGGCAGTGGCGGCAGTGGCTTCAAGACAAGGTAGGGAATCAACAGGGGGAGAGAGAGGGATGGGCATCTCATTTTCCCAAAGCACAATGAAGCACCAAGGGGAGAAAGGGCCAACATTTCAGCCTTTTGTTTTGTTTTGACAAAGCAGGATCCCTGAACCAAACTACAAATCAGCCAGTTTGTGTGCCCCCCCCGTTTGGGGTTCAGTTTATGCCCATCTCTATTTGCAACCATATGTGACAAACCCCGACATAAAGTGAGATGACAGTGTGGCCCAACGGATGGCTCTTCCCCTATGCCTGTTCTCAGCACCGAGTGTTTTATTCTTCCAGACTCGCCTCCCTGAACATCGTCGATCTCATCTGATTTTAGAATTGAAGAAGGGTTAAGTCTGCTTAGCACTTGGAAGAAAGATCACCAGGGAATATCAGAGACAGACTTGAAAAGACTCATGCCTGGACTCCTGGAGAGTCACTGTCAGTTACATTTGACCATAATGGGCTAGGTCAGTGGTGTCCAAACTCTGGCCCTCCAGATGTTTTGGACCACAACCCCTACAGTCCTTTGTCATTGACAATCTAGGCTTGGAATTCTGGGAGTTGTGGTCCAGAACACCTGGAGGGCCAGAGTTTGGACACCCCTGGGCTAGATGATCTCATTTAATAAAAAATGACTGCATATGTTGCTTTACGCTGATGATGTCATGATTTCATCAGAAAGTAAGGTAGATCTTGAGCACCAAGTCCAAGCAACAAGTAGGGATGTGCCATTTGTTGTTGACATGACCTTGCTTCTTCTGAAAATGGAATCTTCCAGAATGTTTCCAGGGTTTTTACGCAGATGATACTACTCTGATAGCAAAAAATGAGGAGGAATTAAAGAACTGCTTAATGAGGGTGAAAGAGGAGAGTGAAAAATGGGCTGAAGCTCAACATAAAAACACTAAGATCATGGCCACAGGTCCCATCACCTCCTGGCAAATAGAAGGGGAAGAAATGGAGGCAATGACAGAGTTTATTTTCTTGGGCTCCTTGATCACTGCAGATGGTGAATGCAGCAATGAAATTAAAAGACGCCTGCTTCTTGGCAAACCTAGATAGCATTCTAAAGAGCAGAGACATCACTTTGCCAACAAAGGTCATGATAGTCAAAGCTATGGTTTTTCCAGTAGTGATGTATGGAAGTGAGAACTGGACTATAAAGAAGGCTGATCGCCGCAGAATTGATGCTTTTGAGCTGTGGTGCTGGAGGAGATTTTTGAGAGTCTCCTTTTTTAAGGAAATGATATATATATATATCTCTCTCTTTCTCGCTCTGTGAGTGTGAGTGTGTGTGTGTGTGTGTGTGTGTGTGTGTGTG
>JAHTLZ010000045.1:2556901-2591683 GCA_023846285.1 Phrynocephalus versicolor
GGTGCTGGTGCTGGTGCTGGTGCTGGTGCTGGTGTGTTTCTTGCTGTAAAATAACAATCCACAACTGGAAAGAGCAGTCTATTAGACTCTAATTACCTTACGCAAAGGTGCATTGTGAACTTCTGAATGAGGGTCTTTTATGCATCTGAACTTTCCATTGGCTTTTGCATTGATTGCCTACATTAACTAGGTATATTTTTCTTCCCAAAGAAAAAACTCTCAATTCACACAGGAACATTCTCCACTGTCTCCTTTCCACAAAGGCTATTATTTGGGATCTATACGAAATGAATGATTTCTTTTCTTAGTCATAGCACAGGCAATACGGGAGAAATCCACCTTACTTGGAAATCTGAGAAATCATTCATTGAGGTCAAGCGCAGCCTGGGTGCCTGTAAGAAATGAAAGCAATCAGAGTAGTTTACTAGCCCAGCCAAGTATGATGTATGAAAGTATAATACTCTGCAGCATGGCAATCAATGGAGCCACTGGTATAACAGATGATTGCGCTAGCCAACATAATTGGCATCCATACAATAAAGTACTGAGGAAACTGCTTCATATTGTTATGAATCATTCTTACGCTTATTACAGAAGATTGGCATGTGGCAGTAAGAAAGCCAATTAGACTTTTGAGTCCCTCAGCTACCCTTGCAGTCGCTTTGTTTAATCACTGCGTAAGTTAATGGTTGACCATTAGCTAATGCAAAAGAACCAAACCATCCACACCTCAATTATCCATCATTCAGTGTGCTGTGTCCTTAATTTCTGTGAACCTTCTCATCAGTGTAACCCTGTCAAATTACTCACCTTGGATCAACAAGTTCCAGCAGGCTGAAAACTGTAAAGTCTTATTGGTAAAAGCACTAGGTGAGCACTGGAAGTGTGTCTACACTTCAGAATTAAAAGTTTGCTATCCCTTTCATTGCCACGGCTTTGTTCTGAAGTTTCCAGGGAACTGTAGTTTAGTGATGTGCCTAGCAGTAGTTAACAGAGCACACCAGAGGTTTCTAAACTGAGAATGCTACACTGCTCAGCAAACTACAAATCCCAGGATACTAGATTGTACAGAATCCAGATATAGATGTTTGCCCCCCACAGCAGAATAACAAGCCAAGACACCTGGATGGGATTAACCTGGGCCACACTTTATTAAGTTCAACCAATAAGCAGGCAACCGTTGCAGGAGGGGCTACTGTAGTGCGGATCTCCCAGGAACCCTCCAACCAGACAGCATTGGGTGAGTCACTACCCCCTGTTAGTGCATGCCCAATGACAGCGCATCCAAGGCCAGTAATATCCGAACCCACCCACCCCGGGTCCTCAAGCCCCACTCTGGGTAACACTTGGCCCAGGGGTGTTTCCCAGTGGCATCCTTCCTCTGACACTGTAATCTCTGGATCTGCAGCGTCCTAAGGTTGGATGGGCTAGGATCAGATCATTCCCTCCTTGACTCTCCAGCTGCGTTTAATTTCCGCAATACCACCCAGTGTGACCAATGCAATTCGACCCTAACTCATAAAATCTCCCCCCAGTACCAGTATGGGATAGACAAACAACCCCCCATCCACCATTGGCCAATATTTAGACAGAAAGAAAAAATTCCTATCTGGCCCCATCCAGCGACCAGTTAGACTCATACTAGTACTAATAACGCAGTGGGTGAGTAGGGAATGCTGTAAAGGAAGAGGCTGTTGCCTGGGAGGAGCCCCCCTTTTATATGGGCCTCCTCACCCCTCCCCTCCGGGACTTTGTCAACTTCGCAGCAGGTCTCGTGGTCGTCTCACCGGGAGGAGGCAAAACCGCCCCCTTTCAGGACGAACCTTCAAGTAGGTGGCGCTTATCACTGCAGGCTTTGCACATTGTCACTGGTCAAACTGTTGGCCAAGTAAGATGATATTTAGCACATCATTAGAAACTGAGCTCCCTTAAGAAGCAAATGAGATCTGTTTATTGCATTATGCGATCATCTCTCCTCTGAAAGCACCTTGCTTTTCCCAAGGTTTGAGAGGCCACTATCCCTGTTTCTTTTTTCACCACTCAATTTTGTCACCAGAAGGCAAAAGAAGGGGCCTTTCAGTTGTAAAAAAAATCAATTTAAAATGTATTAGCATCCAAGGAATCTGTGAATGTATCTAACAACCCAAACACGGCAACTTTTCCGGTCCACAGATGTATGAATGCTTGCCTTCATTTACTTATTTACGAAAAGAATGGTCTAACGAAAGTAGAAGTGAAGTTTCAACCAGCCCTATATGTAAGGATCAGTGCTACATATATAAAAATTGCCCTACAATGTTTTTATTTAGACTTGAGATGGGCATGAACCACTGGTTCGGCAGTTTCTGTCAGTTCGTTTAGCAGTCAAGGAGGTCTTTGCTGCTTCGAAGCCCTCCCTCCTCTGGTGGATGTATGCCCAGAGGAAGCACCCAGAGGATGTGGGACAGGAAAGCTTGGGCATTGCCCCTGTGCTGGTGCCTGTTCAAGAAGGCACGTCTTTGAAGCGCAGAACACCTGTTTGGCCACCAAATGAACAGGCACGAACTGCCAAATCAACAGTTTTTTGTCCTTCTCTAATTTAGACCTTTATCAGTCTCTTGATTAAAGCAATATCAGATTTATCAATTATATCATTTTGAATCAGATTAAGCAGCATATACAGTGGTACCTTGTATAAAGGAATTAATTTATTTGTTCCAAATAAAATTATGTTAAGCAAATTTTCCTTTATACAAATTCCCATAGGAATGCATTGAAAATTGAGTAATCCCATTTTTATGTTGTATGGATTTTCCCCATAGGCGATTATGTTAAGCAAATTTCCCCTATCTCTGGAATTTTTTATGTTGTACAAATTTTATGTTATACAAGCTGTTTGTTATACAAGGGTCCACTGCATATGTATTAGAATGTGATTTTTTTAAAGTTTACATGTCTTTTTGTCTTTTTGTTTTTTTGTTTTCAGAGGGTTCCTGTGTGTTAATATCTTTAGAGAGTCCCTCTTCACGGAGAAAAGTAATACAGTGGTATCTTGTATAAAGGAATTAATTTGTTCCAAATGAAATTCTGTTAGGGAAAATCTCCTTTGTACAAATTTCCCATAGGAATGCATTGAAAACAGAGTAATCCCTAATTGCGACCATGTTTTATGTTGTACGGATTCGCCCCATAGATGATTCTGTTAAGCGAATTTTCCCTGTCTCCGGAATTTTTTATGTTGTACAAACTGTTTGTTATACGAGGGTCCAGTGTAATCCTGAAATAAAAACACGCATTAACAAGCTGCAGTTCAATTGATGGCAGGAACACTATTTTAATCCATGTGCAGGCCATGTGACTGACTGACTGATTGAGCTGGGACTCACGGCAGATGAAAAAATTAACCCCAGTTTATGCCACTTGTTGACCGCTTACGTGTTGGAAAGGAGCTCAGCATTTGATACATTTCTCTTCAGCTCCTGCATATGCTGCCTATTTTGTACCATAAATTGATGGTTGCAGGTGAACGGTTAAATTAGCTGATCAGGGATTAATGATAGCACTGTGCATAGAGCCCTCACTGTTCTGGTTAGTCGTTAATATACGGAAATTGGATTAATGATCAGAGCATCTCCTGGATGCATGACAATTAACTAGGTTTGCCCGTGACAAATTCAGCTGGACTTCTTTTTCCTTCCAGAGTAGCTCAATTGCTTTACTAGGCATTTGAAAGTCGCTCCTTGAGATTTCCTTGGCTGAATCTAAATCTTATCCATTGTTCCTGGTTTCATCTGATTGTCGATAGAAAGTGCCAAGTATAGGTGGCAAAGGCAATTGCCTTTTCTCCTACACTGGAATTTTTTAATGCTTAAGGTCCTTCCTTCCCATTTAAATGGAGAGTTGTGAGTTCTTCCATCTGATGAAGTACACTCCAGGTCATGAACGCTTATGCCAGAGAGAACTGGCAAGAGAGTGGTCTCTTAAATATGTTCTAAACCAGTGCTGCCCTCTTTATGGGAGTTGTAGTCCAAGAACACACAGGGACTCAAGGTTGGGAATCACTCTTCTCTTTGAACATGACTCATGATTAAGATATCAATAAATTGTGACATCTGTAATGAGGCAAAAACCCTCGGGACCTCTGAAAAAGCAGGCTGCAATACATGAATGCTTATACCAAACCCACTTCATTAAAGCAAAGCAAAGTGTTCTGCTTACTATATATACCGCCCCATAGTGCTTCCAGCACTCTTTGGGCAGTTTACAATTTAATGATGCAGGCTACACATTGCCCCTCCCCAGCAAGCTGGGTACTCATTTTACCAACCTTGGAAGGATGGAAGGCTACCTGGGATTGAACCCTAGGTTGTCAGCACAGTTTTAATTGCAGTACAGGGATTTAACCACTGCGCCACGAGGCTGTTAGCCTTTAAGAAGACAAAAGACTCTATGTACAGATGCCTGCTGGGAGAAAATCCATACATAATAGTTATGAAGACAGATATTTCTCTATTTTTGCAGGAGCCTCATGGCACAGTGGTTAAATTGCTGTACTGCAGCTAAAACTGTGTTTACAACCTAGGGTTCAATCCCAGGTAGGAGGCTCAAGGTACACTCAGCCTTCCATCCTTCCATGGTTGGTAAAATGAGTATCCAGCTTGCGGGGGAGGGGGGGCGTGTAGCCTGCATAACTGAATTATAAACCACCCAGAGAGTGCTTTAAGCACTATGAGGATGTATATAAGCAGAACACTTTCTACACTACAAATACATTATTCTCCATTTTGAGAGTTGTCTTTGAGGGCATTCTTGGAACATGACCTGAATATGACACAATTGGCTGGAAAGCTCAGAGGCTTAGCTAGGCCAAGCTTCCTTCCCAGAAAGAAAGCTCCCAGCTAGCACTGGGGCAGGAACTAGAAGCGAGGGCAGAGTTAAGCCTAGCTGAGCTTCAGGGGATTCCTAATTTATGAGTTTCTTCCCAGGTGCATCACATTAGTATAGTCCCTCCAGGGCAGGCAGAATTCCCTTAACTGAAAATTAAGATATTTATACCCCCAAAAAATCAAATAAAAATTCCATTCCTAGATCTACCCATCTCCAAACAGGTAGGACGTGGGATACTTATTTAACTTAATCACAGAAGATCACTCGTTTGGCATTTCCGTACCTACCTCCCCATTTGAAACTGCTTCATGACTTGTCTTTATGGCTGCTGAGGCCTGTCCACGTATAACTCCCATTTTATTACTGTTTACTCTCTACCCTCCATTTCCCTTGCGATGTTTGATGGAAGGGTCAGCCTATGCCATTGTTTTATGAGGTATCTGTTTGACTGTAAAAATCACCCCGCTGCGACCAACACTTGCCATCAATCACATTTGTTCCCATTATGCAGTGACTCTTCTTGGAACGTCAGCCTTATGAGATGGCTATTTCATATGGACAAATGAAATATATCTCTTGTTGGCCTGCTCTGGGGAATTGGAAACTGACCATTGTGGCGCCGATGATGCAAATGGCAGCAAAGTGCAACAGCTGCCTCCTGTCTGCATGGGTGTCTAAAAATTAGAAGCACCATGTGGGTACCTGGCAGATTTTGACCCATCTGCCACTTTTCTGTACTTCCCGTATCTCTGCTTTGGTCACACAGAGCATTGGGTCCTGAGAGAAGGAGGCGAGACAGGAAGAAAAGCCCGAGTGTGCGCCGTCTGAAGCAATAAAAGAACAAAAACTGTGGGACGAGACAAAAGACAGTGAAGTAGTGAGAGGAGCAGAAGGAGGAGTGAGACAGGAACAAAATGATACAAGACAAGGGAAGTTTTCTGGGTAGGAGACAGATCAACGGCGATGAAGGAGCTAAGATTGACAGGTGTCAAGGAGGGCTCGGGAGAGGATCATGAGGACGAGGGTTGGAAAGAAGCGCGCGAGGAGGAGTCGGGAGTTAAACGGGCGGTTAGGAATGTTGAGGGGGAGAAGGGAAAGAGAGAGGAGAGAGGAGGCATTTTTGAAGTAGAGGTTGAGAATGACTGGACTTGGCTGATCAATGTCAAACCCTTGAGATGGCCAGCAAACGTGCTGGCATGGAGGGGAAGAGGCAGGTCAGCACCGCGGGCGAGAGAGAATCCTGTGGCACAGTGGGCTCGCCACCCATGTTGTGGGACCCAAAGTCTCGGGCGGGGAACACCTCAGTAACCACAACCTCTGAGGGAAGAGTTAACCCACCTAGTTTAAGCCCTGTTGGCGACCCATTTATCCCTAATGTTATACATGTTCTGGAAGATGATGTTAAAGAAGTTGAACCCAAAGAAACTGAATTTATGTTTGAAAATAAAAGTTTAATGGAAAATATCACTGAAGGGCTGGACAATCTTTATTTTTCCTCTGAACCACGGGAAGTCGAGAACGAACCTTCACAGGTCCCAACTTTGAGTCACCCAGAATTGCAATTTCCAGAAGTCCTCACCTCCAGATGTGCTAGCCACCCAAGGTTGGGAATCACCCAGGAATGATGCTGGTTATTCAGACATATTATGCTAATTTCAGAAACCTCAGGGGCTGGAAATCACTGTTCTTCTCACACTAGAGCTGAGGTATTTCACAAGACTTGAAAAATGCCTCATCCCCCTGTTGGTTCATTTCATAACACCCGGAATCAAAGAGAATAATCAATTCAGTGAGTATTCTTCATTTCTTTAAGCTTTAAAACCTTGGAATGAAATAGAAAACATAGTTTAGCAATGTCTTGTCAAGAGCAATGTGGGATGTAAATGATGGGTACATAATATGGAATCATAACATTAGAAGGCATCTTAATGATATGATAAGCCAACTCTTCCTCAGCACAGGATTTGTAACACAGGATGAAATTACATTATTTTTACAGTCACCCAACCACAGCTGAAATGACTCTGGCAAATGAAAGCCCACTATCTTCCAAGGCTGTTTGATACACAATCCTTCCTTTGTTAAAAGTCACTAGAGAAGCCACCTGAAAGACTCCATCAGCTATACTGATGTTCAGATATCAGACAAATAAATGAGTTTCTGCACTCATGATTATTAGGTGAGGAGTATATTCATCATCTTCTCTTCCTTACAGTTTCTGTTGAGCTGTCTTGAGCAAGGATATTTGTTAAGTATAACACAAACTGTCAACCATTTGGGGACCTACCACACTCTTTCTTGACCATCTTTCAAACCATCTTTGCACAGCACGAGGACCTTTTTTGTCTTGTCCCCTCCCCTGAGGATGCCAAGAAAGGAATGCCATAGAAACACGGATTTAGTTTGGGAAAAAGTCTGTGGGACCCACTGCCACAGGATGTGGTGATGGCATCCGGCCTGGATGTCTTCAAAAGGGGATTGGACAGATTCCTGGAGGAAAAGTCCATCACAGGTTACAAACCATGATCCAGACGTGTCATCTCCAGGCTTAAAACCAGGGTACTTCAAGGGCCAGATGCAGGAGAGTGGAGATATCTAGTCTCCCAGACGCATTTGGTGGGGCCACTGTGAGATACAGGAAGCTGGACTAGATGGCCTGGTCCAGCATGGCTCTTTTTATGTTCTTATGTTCTTATGATTAATCTAGCTTAAAGTTCATAAAACTGTGCATAGTTTCATAGATAGCCCAATTTCTTCCCCAAGTGTTATGCAGAGCAGGCGTCAGAAGCTATGAAGTAAATTCAGAGGCTGAGCTAAATTGCATCCTGCTTGCTTCTTCCACCAGCCAGACTTTTCATAACCACTTTCCTAAAATTCATAATATTTTCCCAAGGAAGGTAACAGGAGACATCAAAAGGTGTAGCCTGTTTCTTGACCTTAGGAGTAGTAAAAACTGTTCTGCCTGGCACTGGGAGAGTGAGGGGAAATTTGTACGGATCACACACTTACCCTTTACTTTTTTCAGAGAATTATTTTTCAACCCTTCCTTCACCTCTGCCTTCAATTTAATATATCTTTCCGCCCCGTCTTCAACCTGGATTCATTGTAAGAGGATGGCAGAAATGCTGGGTGTTGGGGCTTAAAGGCTTTGCCAACGTAAGCAATAGCTGTGGCTCAGCTTTAAGTATATTGTATTTCTTAAATCAAACCGTTTATTTATGGTTTTAGCAGTTTCTCCAGACACTAGATCTAATCTTCATCCGGAAGACAGAATCACCTAGAGCGACAAGCAATATTCTCCTGCCCTTTGCACTTCGGTTACACACCATATCTTGATGGTGCTTCCCACGCCTGAACTCTAGAGGAAGAACCTTTGTGTGGCTGTTGACATCATCTGAGGAGAAAATGACTCTGGAAACACCAGGAACAATTACGTTTATCTCTGGTACCCTGAAAACATTTCCACTAAATCATGAAAGAAAATGTGCGTCAGAAAAGGAAAAAGAGGGGAAAAGATGTACATCCTCCTCGCCACCTCCTCTTTTGAGAAAGATGATGATTTTTTTTTAACAAGCTCGGGTGTGCACATCAAGGGCTTAACCACAGGCTGTCACTGAGCTGTATTACCCTTTCAGCTGTGCAGAAGGAAAAGGGGGGGACTGTGGGACTGAAACAGAAAATAAAATAAATGATTTGTTGGCAGGGAGCATATAATATTAGAGTGGCTCATATCACATCTCACCTATGATCTCTGTCAAGGTTATAGAATAGGATTTGAGTGACAAGTCTTCAAAATCAGATGCATTTGCTGTATGGTATGAAACCGTCTTGGTATACAAATGGATTTTAATCAATGGCAGGCCTTCCTGCATTACAGACAAGGTCACAAAACTGGGGGTCGCTGACAGCTCAAGAGTTTTAGGCACACTCCAGTAAGTGACCCACAGTATATCCCATTGTGTGTGCGTGTTGCGTCGTTACAGTCATGACCGACTCTTCGTGACCCCATGTCCATGGAGTTTTTTTGGCAGGAATCCTGGAGTGGTTTGCCAGTTCCTTCTCCAGGCGCCTAGAGCACCTGGTATTCCCTGGTGGTCTCCTATCCAAGTACTAACCAGGGCTGACCCTGCTTAGCTTCTGAAATCAGGCGAGATCGGATGTGCTTAGGGCATATACCATTAACCTGCAATATTTGGGTTTGCAGCCTATTCCATGTATCAGGTGCCATTCTTTATTTAGAATTAACATGTGGCTGTCTTCTCCAAGATATTAAGGAGCACAGATTGTTCCCTTTTTTCCCAATATACTTATCCAATAGTAATACCAAAACCTCGGACACCCATGATGTATCATTTTTCTTAAAGTTTCTCACTGTGTTCCCTACTGTACAGAAAGTTGTCACACAGCGTTGTATATAGATCAGTAAGAATAAAGGATGTATTGAATACAACCATTAAAATGTAGATCAGTGGTTTCCAACTTTGGGTAACCCAGGTGTTCTTGCACGGCAACTCCCAGAAACCTTGGCCGGCACAGCTGGTAGTGAAGACTTCTGGGAGTTGCAGTCCAACAATACCTGGGTTAACTAAGATTTGGAACCACTTGGGTCCTTTTCCAAGGAGAAAGGCAGGGTAAAAATACTCTAAATTAAAAAAATAATAAATAATATTGCTCACTCTGTTTGTACTGCTAGATCATTGATCGTTAGAGATGGGCACGAAACAAAAAAATGGCGTTTCGGTTTTTCATTTGTCATTGAGAGGTCTGTTTTGGTTCGTTTCCGTTTGTTGCGAAGTTTTGGAAAATTTTTGTTACCGTTTTTCATTTTTTCGTTTGTCGTTTCTACCCGCTTTTTGCATGATTTTTAAAGCATTTCCGTGCGCAGGAATCCCCCAACGCCCCAGACCAGAGGGAAAACACTAAAAAAAAATGGATGCTGGCAGAAACACAGTATAGACTAGGTACACAGGGAGGCTGCAAAGGCAGCGGCGGGCGTTGTCCAGGGTGCAGGGCAGCCACAGAGTGACTGCACTGCGGGGCAGGGGAGGGTACTCACTGAGAAGTATGCAGCACACACACACACAGGGAGGCTGCAGGACTGAAGCTAGAGTTGCAGAGACAGCAATCCCACCCTAACTCCCACCATAGACTGCAAGGAGGACGGGGGCTGCCAGACCTTTTTATGCCCTCTGTGGCTGCCAGACCTGCCCGTCCAGTCTGCAACCTGGGCATGCTATTGGTTGAACATGATTCCATCACATGGCTTGCCTCCATTTTGTGGCTGTTGCGACAGCCATTTTAAAGGGAAAAGAAAAATACATTGTGATGGGAGAAGACAAAAACAAACGTTTTAAGGACCCCAACCCCCCTGGTAGGTATTATCAGACAATATAAATAATTATCGCTGCATTTTTACGAATGTCCAGGCCGTTTTTTAACATTTAAAACAGCTCATTTCATTGTGCGTCACCATTAACGGAAACGAAACATAACAACCACAATTTTCGCGGTTCTGTTCGTTTCGTTGCATTTTCATCACAATTTTCGTTTGTCATTTCGTTACGTAACGGAAATGACAAACGGTAACGGAAATGAAAAAATGTTCGTTCTGTGCCCATCTCTATTGATCATGCTTTGATAGAGAGGAATTATTTGTTCCATGTGACACATGATTGTTTACTTAATTAACCTCTTTGGTTGTAGGTGTTACCAGTAGCCACCACCATAAAAAGACACAAAAATAGAACAAAATGAACTGATTGAACTTTTAAATAAGCCAATTAAACTTCTCTCTGTATTGCACACAATGTTTTGGAAAACTGAATTACAAACCACAAATGTGACATAACTAGCAGAAAACCATCAATGACGTTGAAGAATTTGCTTAAATAAAGGCAAAACTAAAACAGATCTTCAATGCCTAAAAGAATGGAAATGTCTTCATCCAACAGCCAAAATGATATGAGCCAGATGAGCTAATTTGAGAAGAGCATCCCAATGAAAAATGCTAAGGGTGAGTCACTGGAGACCAAGGCCACAATCATCAACCCAATTACATTTTCAGTTGCTATGTATAGGCATGACAGCTAGACAGGACGAAAATGGATTCATTCAAAATATAAGGCTTTGTAGTAATTCCCCCTACACTGGTAGCAATGGCCCAGCGTTGGCAGTCTTTTCCTGGTTGTTCTCACAGGTCTACCAGCAGAACAGCACTGTTGGCTATGCTCTGCTGGTAGAAAAGCCAAAAAAGGCAGTGGAGTGGAATGATGCCAGATCCAAATCTCCTCCAGTCACTATGTCAGAGGAGAAAACCAAGCAAATGTGAGTGAGAGTGGACCTAGGTAATTTTTAACATTCTTAGGCTTTAGATTCAGCCCAGTTTCAGCTGGAACATAACAATCAACCTGGAGAAAAAGTTCAGCTTGAAAATCACCAAGGCCCCATCTTCCTGCCCAGAAATGAAATGGATACCATACTAAGTGGGAGCTTCCTTAACTGAACAGGAAACAAGGCCAGAACTAGGCCTACTCTATACCTCAAAGCCTTCCTAGCTAGGTCTATTCTCCAGGTGAGTCACATTTTGATGTCTGTAGGTGTGCATCTCTTAGGTGGAACTAGCAGAAACTGGCATAGCTAGAGTTTTGAGCACCTGGGAAGAAGGTCAGTTTTGGTGCCCTCTCCCCCCACAACCATGTCTCACCCATCCAGCAAGGGGGGGGGGAGATCCTGGAGGAACAGTGGGGGAGGGGAGGAAGGGTCTCTCCTCATGCCCTCTTCGTGGGTCTCCTTTCCAGTTAAGGCTCTCCTGTGCAAACTGCACAGCATGCAGATAGGGCCAAGCAGGCGATGTTCTTTTCCCCAAGCATCACCTCCATAGCACGCTTCCCCCTCCCTCTTTCCCCGGCTAAGGCTTGGCAATTGTCAGTCCAGGGAAAGGAGGAGAGGGAAGCAGGCAATGGGACTTTTTTTTCCAAGCAGCACCTCCATCGCACGCTTCCCTCCCCTTCTTTCCCTGGGCTAATGATTGCCAAGCCTTAGCGAGGGTGGGGGGAAGGAGACGGGAAGCAATCAATAGAGGTGCTGCTTGGGGGGAAAAATCACCTGCTGCCCTCTCCTCCTTTCCCCCAACTATAGATTACCAAGCCTTAGCGGGGCGAAAGGCAGACTGCTGGCGGGATGGTGCATGGCTTCCTCCTCTTGCTTCCCCTCCAGGCGCCCCCATATTGTTGCACACCCTGGGGCAAATGCACTCATCTGCCCTCCCTAGTTACGCCAATGTAGGCAGAATAAGAATTATAGGCTATGTTGACCAAATATATATATTTAAAAAACAATCATTCTAGTATCTTTTTCCATGGAAAGGTCTGATTTTATGTGCCTTTCAGTTGAAACAGTATTCCATCCCTCTGGTTTATTCTACAAGTTTATTGCTGCATTTTAATCCACCAGCATCACAAGAAAAAGCATCTGTAAGATTTTGGAGGAATTAGAACAAGCATTAGAAGCAGGGTGTTGAATTTAACTTGCTGCATATCTATCAGTCATTACTGATTGACACTGTTTAATTTAGCTAGCGCTACCCACTGACTTTGGGAGTCATATTTCAATATTTTTGACGTCCTTCTGTATTAAGTCATCTTCCTAGTTCCAAATTTGCAAGGCTCCCAGTGACATCAGAGCCACTGAGCCAACGACAGTCAAAGGAATAATGATCCCTTGTGTCATATTCCAGATGAGCCCATCAAAGAGTACTGGTAATAAATCCAACAAATTTAAGCAGATATTTATAGCTTTAGATCTTCTAGAATTTAGAAACAAGAACACCCCCTGTAATCTGAGGAGGGGTTGTGAGAATGAACTATCTTTAAACCATGGTAACTGTTTAGATTTATGAAAGGTTGTAGAATAGTCTGCTCTTTCACAAATGCTGTATTGTTGTAAAACCAGAATAACATCTTCATGAAAAATAATCTTATCCACAGAATAAACCAATAGAAAAGGAATCATACAGTAAAGCCTAAGAATTCCCCCAATTCCTAAAAACACTTCAGCCAAAATCTTATTGTGGATTTATGCAAAGTGTGGTGTAGTGGATAGAGTGACTGATAAGGACTTTCCTTGAAAATTGTGTTAGGGTCATTATAAGTCAGTTCTGACTTGATAATAAGAAAAGCAACAACAAACAAATTCACAATAGGATTCTCGGATTACACACACACACACACACACACACACACACACACATTTCATTCTCTCTTTTAAGTTGTACTGGCTCAAAAACATAAGTGCACAAAAGTCTCAGAGCACCAGGCTAACAGACTTCCAGAGAATGATTTCCTTCATTTTACAAAGTCTCTTTGTATCTCTTTTCCTGCTTCACTTCCAGATGGCCAGGTCATAGCCCCAAAGTGAATGAGTCTAGAGGTGCTTGAAAAAGGACACAGACATTTGTAAGAATTACAGTTTAGTGTAAATAATGATGGTGATCGATGTAATAGGTGATATTTACAGAGTATAAGCATGCTGTGTTTTATTGTGTAGTGATGTTATAGTGCAGCAGAGCAAACCAAAGTTCTATAAGGTAATTCTAAAAATGGGGGAAGCCCCCTCCCATATTTTTTTAAAATGTCACTTTTATTTTACAAAAATACTGTATAGCAGACAGACTGCTCTTGCTCTGTGACAAAATTGAAGATGTTTGGGCTAAGATTTTTTTTTTTTTTTGAAAATAAAAACTGTGCAGAAACTAACAAAAAATCCTTAGATTTAAAAAAACATCATATTGAATAAATTGAAAACATCGGTCTTGTTTATCTTCAAAGAGAAAGAATGGCTGCAACTGCTTATTGATTGATTGGTTGGTTGGTTGGTTGGTTGGTTGGTTGATTGATTGATTGATTGATTTAGAAGTAATCTTGACTGCAGGGGCTGAAACACTGATGCTCCAAAAACGCCTTTCAAAAGTATCCAACCTTGAGTTTCTTATAAATTAAGCATATGTGGAACAGGCCTAAAGCTCAAGTCTGTTCCAAAGTACAACATACATTACTGAAGATTTGTGGCCAAGCAAGGAGTTGGTTAAAGGGCAATAAATATCACAGAAACAATGCAGTTGTCAAAATAAAAATAGTCCTGGCAGTTATGTGTTTGGGTGAAAACTGGTTAACTAATAACAAAGGAGTCAGTTTCTGGGGTTTCCCTTTGCTTGTTGACATTTTGTGATGGACAGTTGCACACAAGGGGGTATTCTGTAGATGATCTTGACTGCAGCCATTGGTCTTGTCAACATTCAGGCTACCCTTTGCTATGCAAAGCTTGGCAACCCTTTTCCTGCTGGCAACACTGGTACAATATTGTGAAACAATATTGGGCCATTTCCTGGAATTTTTGATTGTAGATACAGAAGTATAATCCCCCATATTAGACAGAGAAGATAGGTGATTTGAGAGAGGGTCAGGGAAGCCATTCATGTGAGTATTGAATATCCCTCTCTCAACAGAGATGGGGGGGGGTCAGGCATGGTCTATCTGCCGCTTATCAGGCAGTGATTTCAACAATCCCCAGACAAATGAAAAATACTTCACACCTCGACCAAGGCCATAGCTAACGACCCATACCTAATGGGTGTTGGGAAGGTTAAAGGTGGGATTTTCACACACCTTAGGCCATTGTCCACCCAATGAGCCTATTGAGCCACCTAATGAGCCTATTCAGGCCATTGTTCATCTTATCAGCCTATTTCAGACCAGGGTGACATGAGGTCAAAGTGAACTATAAAATGGAGGACTCACAACTAGCTTTTCTCAGACTGACGAAGCTGTTTGGATGAGCAGTGAAATGTTTCAATCTCTCAAGAAAAGAAGCCCAGTTGCCATGACTGAGCTTCCAGAAACAATATTCCCCATTTTCTTAAACTGGAAGCTTTGTGAACAATTGAATCAAGCAGATGGGTCCCCGTGACCACAAACCATTGTTCTGTGGACACAGCAGTTGCTCGGGCCTTGGTCAGCCCCTTAGCCAAACATGTAACAGTTTTTCTTTTTCTTTGTTTACATTTTTTATTTATTTTCTACACTAAACAAACCCACCCCCCACAAATATGTTGCTTGTCTCCTGTCGTGTTACAAAGTAAATCACAATTTTCCCCAACATTTCAGAATTTATTTTTCAATTGGCTAAACCACTTAGTACAGAGTTTTAGCACTGTCACCTTGGAACCCTCGTGGTTCAGTTCTTGAGTCCAGTAAGGTCAGCTTCAAACTCAACAAACATGATTTATCAAGAACCATGAATTTTTCAGAATTCATGGACAACAGCCACCAAGAATGTGCAGGAATCTCCCCCAACGAGACCTCTGGAGCTTTTAATCAAGCCATCAGTCATGGGACTAAGGTGCACGGAAGCAATAAGGGATTGTGTACCTGGTCGTCTCTGCCCATTATGCAGAGGATTCTCCAAAAAATACCAGACCCAACATTTCCTGAAGCTTCCATGGATTTTAGCTCCACCCACTCATTTCCTCCACAGGAGCAAAATGCCTCCTGTAGTCTGAATTCAGTAGTTGTAGTGTACTTGGAAGCATTTGTTGGGAAGCTGATTTCCTAATGAAAGCCCCCAGATGTCTGGCTGGGGAAGTTTTTTTAAAACATCTGGAGACTGAAAACCCCATCCCTAATTATCAACTCTAACGAACATGGCACATACAGTAACATTACTAAGGTTTGATCGAGTTTTATTATTTATATTGAAGCTGATCCAGCAACATTGATATTTGTCAAGCAGAGAACTCAAGAGGCCCAGGATTGAAAAACAAGAGAGGGGGATCTTCCTAACAGCAAGAGCATCTTAAGATGTTCTAGAGGGAGATTGACTGACACAGCCTGTTGCGCTGATAGGCCTAAGCTGACTAATATAATTCCTGTGCCAAGTGCTCAAAACTGAGATCAGTTTCGTCTCATGAAGAGGACCCAGTTAGAACCGCAACTGCAGTTCAACTATTTGATTTCTTTAGAAGCAGACTTCAACAAGGCATGGCAGCCAATTAGTAAAGTAGCTTGAACCAGGAAACATGTTTCTGAATGCATAAAAATTAATTGGGATGCCTTTTCCAATCAATATTGCATAGATTTAAAAATTTGCATGACAGGCAAGATGAAAAGAGCCCAAACCAGCAGGATATGTCCTGAATCTAAACACGGCCTGATCCCAGTCACATCTATGTAAACAGACATCAGGCTGGATTCAGCGATCTGAATGTTAAAATGAACATTAATACAGAAACTGAGGCCCTGAACCGCTAGAAATTGGGGCAATTAATCAAGAATCTGAGATGATTTATCCCATATCCGGTGATACCTCTGTGCCATTGTCCTTGTCCACTATACCCCACCTTCTAATTGCCTAGAATTGCAGTTTAACTACCTGATTGTTCAAAATTAATTATATATTGTTGCCTATAGCTAAGCCTCCAAATTTGCAATGTAATAACTGGACATGACACTTAAATTGTTCAGAAAAATAATTTGGCCACAACTTTATTGGTTGCACACAAGCAGTACTCTGGCTGAGTCATTAGGTCGGATCCAACACATCAAGGAGCCTGGCTGCTCCTTGATGATGCTGCGTTCCCCACCAATCTCTTATTGAGAAGCCCCCCCCAGCAGGTCTTGGTGTAGGTTTCCCTGGGGTATACACCCCAAAGGTACCCCATGCACATTATTCTGCTGACAGGTCCTCCAAGGGGCATAGACCCCAACGTTGGCCTGTATAAATGGAACCTTCCACAGACCTTTGGCTGTCCCTTTGTGATTCAGCCCATGGCCTTTACTTTTACAAGACCTGTATGGTTATTTCTCCTGGGTGCAGGTTCTATGCTGCTACTTCAACCACTTGGATCCCCCCTCCTTAGGGGTGCAGAGCCACATCCTCCCCCCGCACCTTCTCTCCCCACCAAAGACGGGCTGGAAGAGGTTGCAGTTCTGACATAGAAAGTGAGCAGCGTGACACTGGGCTAAGCCCCGAAGGATAGGATGTCGCTGCCACAGGCCAGGTGGTTGTCACCTTGCCAAGTAACTGGAGAGCCTGCAGGGAACTGGGTGGGAGGGTCCGGTGGTTTGGCCCTATGGGAAAGCCTGCCAGGAGCCAGGCCGGTAGGCCTGGTGGTTGCCAAAAAACTGCAGGGAGCCGGGCGGGAGGTGCTGGGCCCTGTTACCGCCCTCTGGGACTTCCCCCTCGGGCTTCCCTCTTGCCCTCTGTGAGCTCAGTAAACTTGTTATAGCCAATATCAGCACTCTCGGGGATTGGGCCAGGGGACAGACAATTGCAAGTGAGGAAGGGGGGCAAGGAGGGTAAGTGGCTGTCCCCGGGGCCCACACGGTCACTCAAAATGGTGCCGCTGCTGCCAAAGCTCCTACAGTCTTCCTTGTCTCTTGGTTGTGAAAGGTGGCTTCTGGTTCCTGCCACCCCTTTAAATGCAGTGCTGACCCAGCCCCTGGGATCATGTCATCTTTACCTGGCAGCCTGGGTTGATCCAGGTCCTGTGTTCTAATTGTGCCCACTTAATTGCTTCAGATCCAGCACTTGCATCTGACGCTGCTTTCCTCCCTACACGTGACTGCCGCCATTGACCTTTGTTGCAGCTTGCTGCCCCAGCAACAACCAGCAGACCTGTTGTTTCTTGTCCTTCCTTTTTAGTGCACACAGCTCCACAAACTCTGTAATCATGAAATAGTTTGGCTGTGTCATTCATTAAGCACTAACTAGCTACTTAGATAAACTTGGTTTGACCTTACTTGGTAAATGGGACATGGTAAAAGTAATGATCCTTACTGAAAACAGGGAGATCTTTTTAGGTGGCATCAGGTCTTGGGGAGATTTTGTGAATGTTGGTGACTTGAATGCGCAACATGGAAAATAATGTAGAGGGAACTGTTTTTTTCCACCGCTTGGTAAAAGTGGTAACAGTGGAAGAGCTAGTTGCATCTTTGCAATTAATCAGCCTGGCTTCCTAGGTATGTGTGCTTGTATGTTTAACTTAACAAAGGGAAGAAGAAATGAGTTTTGTGCAAATTGTACAGTATATTGCACCCATTATGGGAGCCAACTGTTCATACGCTTGAAGATTCTTGTATAAAACTGATGCATGCTTTCAGTTACCCCTGATGTTGGGTGAAAACCATGAGAAATGGCTCTTGAAACAACCATGTTCAATCAAATCTACTGCAGTCTGTCCCTACACTTTCTAAATCAAAAGACCATTAGGAGATGAATTAGCAGTCAGAATCTGAAATGAGTAACAAATTGTGCATGTCCATTCTTCCATGCAAAATTCGGAAATATCAACACCAGCAGTAGCAGCAAGAATGGAAGAACAAGGGAGGCTTTAAAATATATCAGCCCTGCTTGGTGACGAGATCAGGAAACTAGGGAGCTTGACAAAAAAAATCTGGAAAAATATTACAAGCTTCTCTCACATAGAGTGAAGCAAGAGGAGGGATGAACTTCATGTGTTCTTTACTCTGTAGATATGCTATAGGCATGTAATTTTTTACAGAAGGGTGTTGTACTCCAAATCCAAGAATTCTTTGTTCTGAGAGCTCCACCTATAAGACAATCCCCTGAATTGTGGTCATTTGTGGAAGGACGGGCTGGAAAGCTTCATTCCCTAAAATATACTGAATTCTGTCCTAGCTTCCTGTTCAGAAAAAAGGCTTCTAGAAATTATAGTTGTTTCCTTCCTGAACAGGGAACCAGCCCATGCATGGCCTATCACAAGCCACCCTTCCTCCAGGGGAGCACAAATCAAAGTGCTGGTTGGCAGGTGGAACTCTCAGAATGGAGAACTTGGGGACGCGGAGTCCAAAAGCAGAACAAAAGGGGGATATGTCTGTGAAGATTCTCAGTCATCCAGGTGAGCTTATCTGGAAGTTGTCTGGACTCCTTTGATTGAAACATTTCACTGCTCATCCAAACAGCTTAGTCCGTCTGAAGAAAGCTAGTTGCGAGTCCTCCATTTTATAGTTCACTTTGACCTCCTGTCACCCTGGTCTGAAATAGGCTGATAAGATGAACAACGGCCTGAATAGGCTCATTAGGTAGACAACAGACTCCATAGCGTTAAGGTGAACAATGGCCTAAAGTGCTAAAACCCATAAAGTATGGGTCCTTAGCTATGGCCTTGGTGGTGAAGGTGTGAAGTACTCTATTTTTTGTCTGGGTATTGCTGAAAAGTGGGGAAACAATGAATGAATGGCCTCCAGATTCCTGGAGGAAAAGTCCATCACAGGTTACAAACCATGATGGAAATGTGTCATCTCCAGGCTTAAAACCAGGGTACTTCAAGAGCCAGATGCAGGGGAGTGGTATCAGGAGACAGATATCTAGTCTTGTGCACTCCCAGAGGCATCTGGTGGGGCCACTGTGAGATACAGGAAGCTGGACTAGATGGGCCTTTGACCTGATCTAGCATGGCTCTTCTTATGTTCTTAATATTAACTTATAGCCCTAGTTCAGACTGGAATTGGCGTACATACAGTAAGTGGTATGAGGGCAAAAGAAACCATTCATTTGGTATCAGAAAGTACATCCCTATATTCAGAGGCAACATGTTTCTGAATGTCCTGGCAACTAGGAGAGGCAAGTACCTTTGATGGCTAGTATCCTGTTAATCTATTTCTGTACAAAATCCGGCAGGCCATAGATCAAAAGAGGAAGGTGTTTTAGATGGGTGCTTATTTGTCTGGCAGGCAATTTTTATCTTTTGTCCTCTCGCTTCCAAACCATGAGTCATTTTGAGCTGGGTATGGAACAACTTTATTACTCCCACCTTATTATCTGTGATACACCATGGCTTGATTTAGTGGTGTAATTAGTGTGTGGAAGACCCTTGACACTGGGAAATAGACTTATCCATGCATATCTTGTGCAATGCAATCCTTGTGCTTTGTGTATGCAACAGTAGCACCAACAATAAGATCAGCATGAAACTTAAAAGTTCCTTGACCTCCTGGATATCAAACCAAACTATAAGACAAGAGAAGACACTGAAACATTGCAACCCACTGTAGAAATTTGAACAAAATCAATCATCTACACTCTCCAAATAACTAATTTGTTTTCAACGGAAAGAAGGAAACAGTGGCATGTGTGCAGTGAAATGCAGTCTGGAACATTAAATTTCAAGTTCAATCAAATTTACATATATTTAAGTATGATCCAGTTTAGCTATTATGTGCACACAATTATTTTCTTATCTTAAGTTGTAATTGCTGTGTGATAGCCCCCTTTTAATTTGCTTTTAAATATAGCTGCATTGTGAAGCATTTAACAGCATCCCATTTGTCATTGGAGCCCTGTCATGTTACATTTATCCAGTGCTGCCCTCTCCATAAGAGGGAGGAGATAACTACAGCTGCTGGAAACAGCTGCTTTTAGATGGGAATATCTAATGATTATTGTATTATGGCTTGGTTGGTCACAGGCAGATTGAGAATTGGTAGTTGTTCTCCAAAGACCCAATGAAGATAAGGGACAATATATGGCCACAACTTAGATCCCGAATCCAGGAAAGTGTGCTTTATTGGTATGTTTGTTGGTGGGGGAAATCAGGTAAAATTAGGTGTCACGACTAATGGTGAACAAAACTCTCATGTCTTCCTACAACAGAAGCGTAGTGTCTAGATCACGGGAAGTGATAGTACCACTCTATTCTGCTCTGGTCAGACCCCACCTGGAGTACTGTGTCCAGTTCTGTTCAACTCAATTTTAAAAGGATGCTGACAATCCTGAATGGGTCCAGAGGAGGGTGACCAAGATGATTGAAGGTCTGGAAGAAATGTCTTACGAGGAGCAGCTTAGGGAGCTGGGAATGTTTAGCCTTACAAGAGAAGACTAATAGGGGATATGATAGCTTTGTTTAAATATTTGAAAGGATGTCACATTGAAAAGGGGACTGGTTTGTTTTCCATGGCTTCAGAGACTAGGACGCAGGGCAATAGTCTCAAACTACAGGAAAAAAGATGCAATTTAAACATTAGGAAGAATTTCATGACAGTTATTGCTGTTCGGCAGTGGAATATGCTGCCATGGAGGGTGGCGGAGTCTCCTTCTTTGGAGGTTTTTAAGCAGAGGCTGGATGGCCATGTGTTGGGAGTCCTGTGATGGGGGTTCCTGCATGGCAGGGGGTTGGACTGGATGGCCCTTGAGGTCTCTTCCAACTCTACGATTCTATGATTCTATGAAATTGTTAGACAAGAGCTAATATTGCCTGTCAAGGCAATATTTCCTGACAACAATTTTTCATAAAAGATGCCTACCTCTATTAGAACCTCGCATGAGACAATGATAGTGACTGTGTGTCTTTTTTGGTATTCATATTCTCATTACTTTTTTTAAAACTTCAAAACAAAGTGGTTCATATGGAGTTCAAATGGATATGGTTTGATATTACGGTAGGTGGGGGGTTGGAACCATATCTTCCTTGGAGCGCTGTCATTTAACACATCAGTCCAACATGAATTAAACATCAGCTCATGATAAAACCATCAAGATGCAAAAATGAAAAGAGAAGGGATGCCAGATCAAAGGCACCTTCCCATTCCTAAGGAAACTAGGGATGAAGTACAGAGGCTGGATCGTCTCTCAGGATGGCCGCACGCATTGGAGAGGGGCACACCTAGTCCTTTTATGTCTGCAAATATTTTCATGTCTCTCACATGAGCGAGGCCTCCAAAGGACAATGGAAGTTGGCCGTGAATGGAAGCAGATAGACTCATCCCAGTAAAACACTGGGAGTAGCCTTTGGACTAGATGGCGGGGTTGCAAAAATCTAAAGAATATATAAAACACTCATTATTGCCACATGTTGTTTCTGCTGTTGTTTGCTGTAGCCACTATTCAGCATTGCTGTTTACAGAAGAAAACTTTGAAGGGAAAGAACTGGACACTAAACATAAGTCAAATCATTGTTAGCTTGTTATGAAATCATCACCAACTTGAACTGCATCGCTGGATGAGTCCCTGTGGCTTATCAAGTGCAGCCCCTGTGAAGGAGACCCAGTGAGGAACCGAATGCCCAAACTCTCCTTAGCCTGATCTCTAAAACCACTCACCCATCCAGCGGTAATGCAACTTGAGTCAACCAACCATCACTAATATTTGCATCTAATGTTTTGCTGTCTGGAAACATTATTCTATCTCTTATGTCTGAAGAAGTGGACTTATTCCACAAAGGCTGAGATGAAAATAAAACAGTTACTCTTTAAGGTACCACAATGTTTTTATCCTCTCCTCCTCCTCCTTGCTTTTAGCTTGTTTTGTGTTTTCCTGATGACATCATGATGGCAGAGTAGCTCTAGTCAAGATTTTGAAAGAGCTATCCAAGGTGCTGAAACCAGCTGCTGATCCCTTGCCCCATACTAAGAGGAGTGCATCAAGAAGCTTTTAAAAATGTTTACTCCAGTGGTTCCCAGGCTTGGGTCCCCAGATGTTCTTGGGACTGCGACTCCCAGAAGTCCTGCACAGCTGAACCAGTGGTAAAGTCTATTGGGAGTTTCATCCAAGAACATCTAGGAATGCAATGTTGGGGATCACTGGTTAAAACTGAAAGCCTACAACAGGTTCTCTGCCCCATTGACATCCAAATCAATGGTCCATGCTAGACAATGGGGTACAGAGGTATATATGTGGCTTTTATTATTGCTGTTGCACACATGGTGCTCATTTTGAGTGGCCACTGCATCTTGCTCCCCAACCTGAAGCGTGCTACCATGACTTAAAAGTGGCATTATTTCTAGCTACTCAGAGTTAGCCAGATGGCCAGATGGGCGGGGTATAAGTTTAATTAATTAATTAATTAAAAGTACTATTAAGGTTAACCAAGAACCAAGCCATATTAACTTACATGCATGTTCTGCAATGGCTTTTCATAACTAAATGTGTCAAGGTTAGAGATAGTAAATATGTCTTCTGCCCATCTTCTCCAGCTGACTCAACAGCAGTTGATGTCATAGTTTCTAAGAATTTAAAAGATAGCTCAGAACCCTGTTCCTTAGTAGACTAAATTGCATTCAGTGGGCCCATTGGACCTGTAAGCTCCCTAGATTCAAATGTGTACTGTATAAAAATTTAATAAATAAATGGGGCTTCTTGCCTGGAACGGGATACAGGGGTGGATCCTGCAAAATTAAGGTAGTCAGTGAGCTCCAGAGGCTGCACAATGGGTGTCCTAAGGAAGACAATGACTTCGGCATGAAGAAATGCCTTCTCTCAGCTTCCATAGAATGACCAGCATATACCTACAACATGTCAGGAACACACAGAGAGAGACAGACGGCCTGCTAGCTGGGGTGGGAGGAGACACAGGAAATCTGGCAAGACCTCCCCAGCATAACTCAGTCTGTCTCCTCACACTTCCCCCCAAAGCCCTCTTTCTGGGGACTCGGGGAGGCAGATGCATTTGCCTGTAAATCTGTGTTGAAAATATGTAGAGGAAGGAAGAAAAAGATCCAAAAATATACCTGGAAAGAGCTGATGGAGAAGATGCATTTGAAACATACAAATTCACCTAAACTCTGAACTTCATAAATTCACAGAGATGAAGCAGAGAATGATCACAGAAGACCAGCAGGGATAACCTTTCATTGCAAAAGTTAAATGTTTGAGTTAATATGAGTGCTAAATTTTCCTAAGAACAGTCAGCTAATGTGAAACTCATCCCATTTTCACTACATAACGAGTGACATTTGAAGAAGTGAGATCTCTATTAATATTTATAATGATATGAAATAATGTTCTGTCTTGTGTGACTATCTTCCATAATTTTGGATGGGCTACTGGATAATTAGTCGATGAAAGTAATTTCTTACCCACCATTTCTCATAGAAATGTAATGTAAACCAACATCTGTAGATGTCCACAGAGAATTGTTTAATTACTTTGCCACTAATTAAAAGCGAAGCCTATAGTGTTTGAACACGATTACATTGAAGTCAAAAAGAATATGTTGTTTCACCATCTTAAAACCTGTTTTATAAAACATTTCTACATTAATAAATGGCCCAGTTTTTTAATGATGTTGTTTTGCTTCATTTTAGGGGGGGTTGCTTATTTTCAAGACAGTTTTATATTTTACCATAAAACATAAAGTTCTGGAAAAGTGCAAGACAGTTCTCATGTAGCAAAAGTAGGTGTATTGGATGGGTTGTTTGTATCTTGACCAGCCTATTTTGAAGATCCATTTTCATCTTGGAAGAGTTTAAGTACCTCCAAAGTGCTTTACTTCAGGTCAGTTCTGTGTCATAGAATCATAGGATAACTTAACTTGGAATGGGCCTATAAAGTCATTGAGACCAACCCCCTGTGCAATGCAGAAATCCATATCAGAGCACATCTGACTGGTGGTTGTCCAATTTTCTCTTGAATGACTCCAACTTTGGAGGGCTCAATGCCTCCCAACATAGTTGGCTCTGTTATCACACAGTTAAGAATTTTTTTCCAGATATTCAGTTGAACACTGGCTTCCTGTAACTTGTGTCCATTAATATGTGTCCTGCACTCTCGGGTGATCAAGAACAGATATTTCCCCTCCTCTGTATGACTACATCTCAAATATTTGAAACATTCAAATCATATCTCCCCTCAATTTCCTTTTCTCTAGGTTCAACATGCCCAACTGTTTCAGTACTTCCTTTTAGGGCTTAGTTTCCAATCCCCTAGTTATTCTTGTTGCACATCTCTGAACTTGTTCCAACTTTTCAGCATCCTTTGTGAAGTGTGGTGTCCAGAACTGGACCCGGTATACAAGATGAGGCCTAACTAGTGCCCAAAAGAAGGGAACCATGCAGGATTTGGAGATGATGCTTCAATTAATGCAGTCTGAAGCAGCATTCCAGATGAGGCCTAACCAGGGATCCAGATACTATAAGCGATTGATGGACATGACTGCAGAGAAATCCCCCTGGGGAGAATCATGATCAGAGCTGCCCGCATGGGTGAGGCCTTTGGGAATCATTAACCTCTCTAAGTGGGAAGGCCCAGGGTGGAAGGTAACAAATTCCATACTTAAGCCCATATACTCAGGAAGCCAGCTCGGTCTGTATCTCTCCTCAGATAAGCCAGGAAGCCTGTGTGAGGGGGTTGCAGGACAAACAGCTGCCTGCGACCCTCAGATAAACTCTCCCCCACTGGCAAGAATTTCCTACTAGATAAGGATTGTGTATGTGAGGAGCCACAGGTCTGTCCAAGACCCTCTCCTCCCCACCATTGTGTGTGATCATATATGTGTGTGCTTTTTTACTGTAACCAATAAAAGCCTTGGGTCCCAGGTGAGAGGCACACAGAGACACACACAGAGACTCAGACACCACACACCTGGGACACTAAGCATTCTTGCAACCCACCTCAATGTGTTGTGTGTAGTTCATAACACAACACCTGACTTACAGAGAAATCCAGTCATTTGCTTTCCTTCAGTGGGCTCACTTCTCTGTCTAAGTAAGAACTGCAAGGCAAAGAAGTCTCATTCGCACGTTTCAAAGCTAGCCCGTAAAGTTTTGCAGTAGTGATGACAACATGGGAGTAATAGGTCCATTTCCACTCCTACAACATCCCAAGGTCACATTGTTCTCTCCATCGATTTCCTCTTCGTGCTGCAGCATTTCAGCTTTGTTCCCATCTTTCTCCCACTTCCTGGCAAGAATCATGGCTTTCATGCTTCAACCCAAGTTCCAAGCCACATTTATGATTAATGCATTTCCTACTCACCCTTAGGATAGCTAAGGGGAATACTATGAGAGATTAATTCCAGTCTACGTCCTCCACGCTCTACTCCAGACTGGATCGTTATAGACCTCAGATGCAACAGCACTTCATCACAACAGGACGTTTTTTGGATCACACTTTCAGATAACTTGGCGCAGATATAATTTTTAGGTTTGCTTCCATTAAAGAAAAAAACTAACATCAACCAAAGCAAAGCAAAACAAACCATAGCATACCTCTTCTTAAGGGCATCCTACACTTAACCCCCAAAGTATGCTGACAAGGGTCTTGATCTAGGATCTTCCTTCTACATACCACAGAATGTTTCTGATCTGAGGGGCCCCGCTGCCAGATGAGCAGTACTGTATAAAAATCTAATAAATAAAGGGAGGGGGTTCCTGCAGGGGCAGGGGGTTGGACTGGATGGCCCTTGAAGTCTCTTCTAACTCTATGATTCTATGAAATAAATTGGGTGTACTGTTTCTGTTAAGAAGTGTGTTGGGTTTTAAATGTTTCAAAGATTAGCAGAGTTATGCATTGGCGTGGAAAGGTAATTGCTAGGTACAGATTTGAAGCTGGGAGACATAAGTTTAACTTTAGCATAAAAGCTTATATTACAAAAATACACACAAACACACAACAAGATAAAACACAAAGCATAAATATTTACAGAGTAGTGGGGAAACTGAGCTGCCTAGATGCCCTAAGCATATCCGATCTCACCTGATATCAGAAGCTAAGCAGGGTCGGCCCTGGTTAGTACTTGGATGGGAGACCACCAGGGAATACCAGGTGCTGTAGGCGCCTGGAGTAGGAACTGGCAAATCACTCTAGTATTCCTGCCAAGAAAACTCCATGAACATGGAGTCACGAAGAGTCAGTCACGACTGTAACGACACAACACACACACACACACACACAGTAGGGAAACTGCTCATCTCACCAAAAAGCAGTCCCAAAGTAAAATGAGTTACAATCCTGTATTTTATACATATGGCAGACATCATATAAAGTAACCAATCACATGAGTACACATAGGCAGACAATGTTAAGTAGTTATCCATGGCACGTGGGTATAATTATTCTGACCTTTTCATGTGATTACACTATTCACCTGTGTCTTGACAAATGACTATGCATTTATGCGCAGAAACCATTTTGAACCTGTTAAATATTATATTACATACATTTTGTTAAAAGCTACATTATTTATTTATTTATTTATTTTTGAATTTATACCCCGCCCATCTTCCCACGGGAACTCTGGGCGGCTTACAGAGCTGAAACAGATCAGCAAATACATAACAATCAATTAATAAAACAAACAACAAGACAATCAAAAACATATAATTAAAATCGCAGCATAGACTTAGGCGCCCTTGTTATGGTCTAACCTCGCTGCTAGGTCAGTACGCTCATAGCATGAGAGTCGATGGCGAGGAAAAAAAGAGAAGGGGGGGGAAGAAACTATTGGAAAAAAAAACTATTAGGCTAGGTCACCAAAGGCCTACTAGGTCACCAAAGGCCTACTTGGCAGTTTCATTCTGGTAGCATAAGGAAGTCAAGAGAGAGAAAAAACTTTATGTCAAGTCAGACTTAAATTGCACTGGTGATTTGACTCAGGGATTCTCCCCGCAACTACTTGGACTTGACTTGACTTAGGACTTGGAACCCAGCAACTCACCCCTCCCTTTAACATGGAGTCAGACTTAGGGCTTGGGACTCAAGACTCAATACTGAAGGCTCAGGCTCAGGCTCAGGATGCAGATCCCAAGATTTGCCAGCACTTCTACTTGATCACTTTTTTATTCTCACTAATTTAGGCTCTCCAAGGTTGACCCGACAGCCCAAGAAAGAATTTTCAAGGATCCTCACCTACAAACAAGAGCAAAATTATTCTCAATATCTTTGAATTTCCACAAACCGTCTCTGTACAGAACACATGCCTGACCTCTAAAATCCGGCGGTAACTTAAATTTGGACCAGAGATTGTAGGGTTTTGTTCTGCTTCCTGTGTTCCCACCCTTCCGCCCTCCATTGCTCCTGTCTGCGGTGAGGGGAGGGAGGAAAAAAGGGAGGAAAAAATGCAGGCTCACCTCCATCTGCTGCCAGAGCAGCCCCGTAGGGATTCCTGTCTGTTAAAGGGGCAGCAGGGACAACAAAACAAATAGAAGGCGAGGAGAGCCTGGCATCCACAGCTTTAACAATCCGCATCGGAAGATTTTTACCTCCGGAGACCAGGTACTTGTAAAATGCACTGGGGTGTGCTTAGGTGGGCGTGGTCGTACTTAATTTTTTTTAAAGTCCACAGCTGGTGGGGAAACAATTTTATGCTCCGCATCTGGGGGCACTTTGCATAGGATTTTAGGGGTTGTGTAAAAGCAGCCTTAGAGATAGAGAGCGCACGTGTACTATGCACACACAGAAAGTGACTGGCTGTATTAAAAATGAAAACAGCTTATCCGGTGCACTTTAATCCTGAAAATTCTGTGCAACACAACATCATCTATCATTGTCCCACAAAAATTGCAAATGATATGTGATTGACCTGATCTCCTTAACTGGGGTGGTGGGGTGGTTGATCCATTCTTGCTCTTCTTGGGAGTGCCAGAGCATGCCTTGGAGGGAGAATAATCATTTTGCCATACTTCATCCTTGCACCTAAGTAGGGCTGGTCTAGCCCAAAGCTTGTCCTAGTCAGGTGATCTCCTCAGGTAGAAGAGAACTGAGCCAACCACTGCTTGAGATGGTCTCATATACAGTGGACCCTCGTATAACAAAGGGTTTGTATAACATAAATTCTGTACAACATAAAAAATTCCAGAGATAGGGGAAATTTGCTTAACAGTGGCTATGGGGCAAATCCGTACAACATAAAAATGGTCGCGATTAGGAATTACTCCGTTTTCAATGCATTCCTATGGGAAATTTGTACAAAGAAAAATTTGCTTAACCCAATTTCATTTGGAACGAATTAATTCCTTTATAAAAGGTACCACTGTATGTAGGTTCTTGGAGCAAATGACCACTTCTGTTGCATTTTTACCCATTTTTCTTTCTTTTTCGGATTCTCCCACCACCATGCCACCAGCCATAGTATCTGTTTCCTTCACATCGCTTTGCACTTATTTTTCATTTTTATAAAGTCGTGATCGTCGTAAATCAAATATGGATGAGCTGCCTAACAGGTGGCAAATCAGAACTGAAGGGCTGCAAAGGAGCGAAACTATTTATGGCCAGTAGCTGTTAAAAAGGCAAAGGAGGTGAAAATGGAACGGCTGCGTTGTAGCCTGATCTGTGAAGTCTGCGGGATCCCAGAGCTATAGCAACTTTGCGTTGCCTTAGGCAGCTTGTTCCTCACACACTCGATCGGCCCACACAGATGAGACTGCTCAGTTTTAAGCAAGGTGTGGCCAAGGGCCTGCTGTTTCCCTTGTAGAAGGTAGAGGAGAACGTTAAGCCAAAATTGGGACATACAGAAATGGCATATTTCAATGTTAAAGCTTGTTTACATTTTTTTAAAAGAAATTCTACCTCTCCAAATAGTGTTGAGGCTGTTCCTAGTCATTTTTCTGTCTTTTCTGAGGCAGTATTAAACTGATTGGCCTTTATTTGAATTTAGTTAATGGCTAACTATTGTGTACATCATTTATTTTTAAATATAAAATTGTACACCCATGTGCGTGCCTTAACTGACTTTATTGATCCAGGAAGAGTTCCTTCGGATTCAACTGCTTCCTTGTTGTTGATCAGTAAGTAAGAAGGCAGGCAGGAAGGACTGACTCTGAGTGAAGGCTTCTTGAATAAACTATGCTTTGAAAAACATTGACTATTTTATTTTAATTTTTAATGTTTTAATTTTATACCGCCTATCTTGGCAGCAAGCCCATTCTGGGCGGTTAACAGCAACTAATCAACAATTAACATAATCACATACAATTATTACAATAGTAGAGAAATAAAGGTAGGTAAATAAAAATTAAAATAAGGATAGCATAATATCAACAAATAAATGAATATCACAAACCAGTTAAAACTGCTATAAAACACTAAAGTTATAAATTATCAAACTATCAAATTGTAGACAGGCAGAATCAGATAAAAAGTCCTGACAGTAGGAGTTATTTTAATAGGTGAACACTAGATCTATGTTTTACTCCGAGGAAATGCCTGCTTAAACAGCCATGTTTTCAATTAGAAAACATGAAAAGACCCTATTTCTAGTTTTCTAGTGATTTGTGGCTAACTACGAACCATGAACTTTCTAAACTTAAAAAAAAAAAATGAACTATGAATCAGTTCCTTTGAAAAAAGGTATTGCCTGGTGGGATGGGAAATTGACCCCCAACCCTTCTGCCACCCACCTGCCCCCGTCCCACTGTTCCTGTTGCCTTCCTACTTTGTGGTGCCTCCTTTGCACTCTCTTCTTCCTCCACCACTGCCATCTTCATAGACAGTGACCCTGCTTCCCTTCAAGCAAGCTGGACCTCCTATATCTCTCTGCATGGCTCCAACAAGAGCCAAAATGATATATGGTAGTCCTGGTACACTTCTTCCCCCAATGCGGACAGCTTTTGGCTGGACACTGAATATTTTTTTTAATATGGTATGGTGGACCCATGATCTATGAGTGCTAGTTGTGTGCTGAAATTCGCTTTTGTGGGGCAACGCGACACAGAGAAAGGCAGGGACAGATATGGAAGCAGATACAAATTGGCAGATACAAGGCAGAATAAACCAAAGAACACAACACAACACAACACAACACAGAGAGAGAGAGAGAGGGAGAGGGAGAGATTGAAATCAGAATCAAATCTCACGTACAAAACCAAACTGGTAGTATTACAGTATAGCAGTATAGCTTTGTAGCATAATTACTATAATTAATTACTTGCCGTTGAGTCAATACTGACTTATGATAACCCTTCTCAGGGTTTTCCAGGTAGAGAGGACTTAGAAGTTGTTGATCATTTTTCCCAGCCCCTGCCCCAGGGCTATAAAGCTTGCCCAAGGCTATACAAACCAATTCCTCCCCCAGGAAACACAGTATGGTACATGAACCCCCAACCTCCAGTGCTACTGCTAGACACCTGACTCACTAAGCTATCCAGCCAGTCCACAATTACTCTACTTTAGTATTATACCCCTGTAGTAGACTACAGTACTATAGTATTATAGTATTAAGTCATAGCAGTCAGTATTATCTGCCCACCTTTTTTTTTCTTGTCCAAGTTCAGTGCCACTTGCCATTTCTTACACTGCATCAATCATTTACCCACTAGGCACAATGATTCTTTACACCCCCAGATTTCTGTCAGTGGAAACAGACTACTCTAAAGGCATTACCATTTTGCTTTCGATCCACCCTCTTACAAGATTCTTGATCATACTTTTTCCAGTCCTTTGAAAATGTCACAGTCTAAGTAAGCAAGGGGGCAAAAAGGGGGGAGGGAGCAGAATTTCATTATGGCTGGGTCACTGCAATGTGGAAATGAAAAGAGATACAAAGCTGCTATTGAGGAAATCCCCCATCATGTTTCAGCATGCATCTGGACCACTTAATTATGCTTCAGCAAACCCAATATTATATTTGGTGATAAGATACGAATCAACAGAATGCAAAGAAGACTTGAGGCCAATTCTTCCTCCTTGGTTTTATTTGGAAAGCTAAGTACCATTGTGAATCATGAGCAGCAAGAACATTGGTGAGCCTGACAAATTAGCCTCTCTTTCACCAAACAAAGGTTATATTTGGCCCCCTTCCCTTTATGAGGTCATTAAACCTTTTATGTGGTCATTTTTTTGCTAACAGGGGTTGGGGTGGGGAGGGGAGTCATTGCTATTGGTTTGTATCTTGTGTCGCATTGGTGTTTTGTTTACCCCCCCTTGTGTCATCTCATAGTGATTGCTGATGTTAGTGGGCTCTTCCATCTCAGTGGTGTCGTTTTGGGCTAGGGGTCAATCGGGTAAGGAGAACTCAGGTCAGGCATTCAGTGCCAATCACCCGTTCTGACACTCTGGCCCACTGCCACATATCAGGGAACCATTCCATCCATGCCTCCAGCCTGTCCTGCTTGCTGATTAATGCCAGGTCAATTCATAGTAAGATCCCCATCATCCATGACTTGATCATGGATGAGTGGGCTGACCTGGCATTTATTACGGAAACCTGGGTGAGTGCAGCAGGGGAAGCTTCTCTATCGCATCTGCATCCCCAAGAGTTTTGTGTTCAGCATCTGGGCAGGTTGGAGGGGCAGGGAGTGGCTGTTGTTCATAGGGAATATCTTCATGTCAGCAAATCCACGATGTTGGTGTGTCCAGGGTTGGAATGTCTACATCTTGTGGTGGGTCAGAGGGGCAGGTTTGGGATTGTGCTTGTGTAACTGAGCTCCCTGCAACCCCTGCACACTCCCTCCCAGAGTTCTCTGAGTTCAGCTTGGTGGCATTCTTAATTTTCCCCTGCCTTTTGGTGGTTGGGGATTTCAAAGTGCATTTAGGGCATGGGTTGTTGGGAGTGGCTCTGGAGTTCATGGAGTCCATGGCCTCCATAAACCTGTCCCAGTTTGTCATAGGTCCCATCCACAGGGGTGGACATGTGTTTGCTTCCACATCTGTGGGTTTTGATCTGGGGGTCGGGAATTTGCGTTCCGGCCTGTGTCATGGCCAGATCACTATTTGCTGACATTTTCACTATCAGTTGCCACCCCACCCTGTGGGAAGCCTGGCCATACCATGTGGGCCCACCCCCGAAGGCTCCTGGACCCTGTGCAGTTTTGGGGGGCTTTTGGGGGCTTACTGGATGGTCTGGTTGACGATCCGGTCAACTCCCTGGTGGCTAGGTGGTTAGTGGATGATGCCAGGGTTGCTGACTGGATCTCCTCCAAGCACCTCATCTGTTGCTGAGCCCGCTCCTTCCCATGGTTCAGAGTGGAGTCGCAGGTGATGAAACAAGAGTGGGGGAGGCTAGAGAGCAGATGGAGGAAGGATCAGACAGAATTGAATTGGGCTGCAGTTTGTGCACTGACCAGGTACTATGTCCGAGCAATCAGGGATGCAAAAAGATCTTTTGCCTCCCTGAGAATTGGTGGGGCCTCAAAGTGCCAGGCGGAATTGTTCTGGGTGATTCGACACCTCATCAATACTGGTCCGCTGGGGTCTCCTCCTAGTGATTTCACTAGTGAGTCTTTCACAGCCTTTTAAAAAAACTAAAATTGAGGTGATCCACTCTGATCTGGACTCCGGTTGCTCTGATCTACCCCGGAGTGTGGACGGTGCCGCACCCCCTTGCTCTCCTCAGTTTGTTGAGTTTGGACTAGAGATGGGCATGACTTAGCGAAATTTTTGTTTCCGTTTTCGTTTTTCGTTTTCGTTACGTAACGAAACGAAAAACGAAAAACGGTTCAAAAATGGAACGGAAACGGAAACGAAATGACTAATTTTGAGCCAATTTTCGTTTTTCGTTACTGGAAAAGCACTTAATGGAGCTAAATGGGAAGAAATGAAAAAATTTCGTTTTCGTTTTTGTTTTTTGTTTTCGTTATGTAACAAAACAAAAATGAAAAATTTTGAAAATTAGCTCACGAAAACGGAAACGAGCCAAAACGGACCCCTAGATGAAAACGAAAATGAAAACGAAAAATTTTTCTGAGTTGTGCCCATCTCTAGTTTGGACCTGTTTCTCCAGCTGAGGCCTCCAGGGCGCTGTCTCATTGCAGGCCAGCAACCTCTCCGTTCAACCCCTGCCCATTTTGGCTAATTAAGACAACCGGAGGGAGCATGCCAGAATGGGCTTCTTTGATCACCATTGCCTCTTTCAGGGATGGGGTTTTTCCCTGTTGGCTGCAGGAGACCGTGGTTAAGCCGATTGTTAAAAGACCTGACTTGGCTATGGACGACATGTCTAATTATCATCCAATAGCCAATGTTCCCTTCCTGAGCAAGGTAGTGGAGCGAGTTGCGCCATGCAGCTCCAGTTGTTCCTAGAGGAGAACCTTGTCTCTTGTGGGGTGCCTCAGGGGTCGGCTATCTACCCCATGATCTTTAACATCTATATGAGACCGCTGGGTGAGGTCATCCAGAGTTTTGGAGTCTGCTGTCACCCTTGACTGCTGCCTGGCTGCAGTTCTGGAATGGACCAGGACTAACAGGCTCAAACTCAGTCTTGAGAAGACTGAGGTTCTGTTCTTCAGGGGTTCTCTGAATGGGTACAGTGGCCCTCTCCCCAGTCTGGGTGGGACTGTCCTTCAGCTGGCTGAAAGAGTGAGGAGTCTGGGCATTGCCCTGGATCTGGCATTGTCCCTGGGGTCCCAAGTGGCTTCCGTGTCCAGGCCAGCCTTTTACCACCTTAAGCTTATCACCCAGATTTGTCTGTTCCTTGAGGGGGACTCCTTGAGAATGGTTGTGCAGGTGCTGGTATGTTGAGGTTAGATTATTGTAACACTCTCTACATGGGGCTTCCCTTGACCCTTGTTCTGTGACTGCAGTGGATGCAGAATGCAACAGCTAAATTGGTGGTTGGTGTGGGCAGATTTGACAGCATCACCCCAATTCTGGCTCGCCTGCACTGGCTGCCCATTGCCTCCCAAATAAGGTTCAAGGTGTTGGTTTTGGTTAACAAATCCCTCCATGGCTTGGGCCCTGAATAGCTGGCAGAGTGTATCTCCCAAAGGTCAGTGCTGGCTCGGCCCACCAGAGCCTCTCTTGTGTGCTCTCTCTGAGTGGCCAACCCTTGGGAGGCCCGTAAGGTTGCCACATGCAACCAGGCCTTCTCGGTGGCCAGCCCAGGTACCTGGAACAAACTGCCAAGCGAGATACGCCAGGCCCCATCCTTAGCTGCTTTCAAAAAGGCAGTGAAAGCTTGTTTATTTAGTGATGCAAAAAGGCAGTGAAAGCTTGTTTATTTAGCAATGCATTCAGAATTGTTAATGTGTCTTTTGTGCTGACCATGTTTGATGTTGTTTTGTTATTATTTGGTTGTTGCCTCTTGCCAGGTTGTTTGTCTACTTTCACTGTACTCATTTATTGTTTTGATTTTGATCATTTTTTAAAATATATATTTTGTTTTACGTAAACCGCCCACAATTCTCTCTGGGAAAATTGGTGCGGTATGCAAACAAACAAACAAACAAACAAACAAACAAACAAACAAACAAACAA
>JAHTLZ010000045.1:2592615-2607454 GCA_023846285.1 Phrynocephalus versicolor
ATTGATTGATTGATTGATTGATTGATTGATTGATTGATTGATTGATTGATTGATTGATTGATTGACTTCTCCCTTCCCTTTCTTGGGTCCTTTGTCAACAAAACTTAGTAGCGAACAGTGGGAGAAGTCCTAGCTGTGGAGTTAGAGGTTGGGAATTCAATTCCCCACTGAGCCTCCTCAGCGTACAGCTACCCTGTGTGGCCTTGGGTAGGCTGCACCGTTCCTCACTAATAGCTCAGTGGTTTAGGAATCTGGCTGCAGATGCAGAGCTGAGGAGTTCAATTCCCCCTTGTGCCTCTTGTCATCTGGAGCCAGGCTGTGTGGCTTTGGGCAAGCTCCACAGTCCCAGAGCACCTCTGGAAGAAGGAAATGGTAAACCATTTCTACCTGGAAAATGTCACCACAAGATCAGAGGGGGAGGCAGAGCTATGGTGTGTTGAAGAACAGCAGTGTGAGTACAACTACAAATGGATACCCCTTTGATCCAGAAAGATGGCCTCAGGAGAGGGCCTGATAGAGGGTTTACAGGAGAATAGGCTCTCTTAATGAAGCAGAGCTGGGGGCTGAAGGTCCTGCTGTTCTTTAAGTAGATGCATGCTGGACACACACAAGAAGGGATTAAACAGAGGTTGGGGTTTCTTGAGTCATTATCAAATGTAATATTACCATATTGCCACTTCTCTCATGGACTCTAAAGTAAAAAGTCTACATTGCCATTTTTTCATGGACTCTAATGTAAAAACTCCCTCCCCCCCCCCCTACACACCCATCACTTCCACACACACCCTCACCCTCTCTGATCTGATCTGGTTTCTGTCTCTTGAGGAATTTACCTCCAAGCCATAATACCACACTTAAACATATAACCAGGCCCTGGCCTCAGAGCCATAAAACTATACTTTACAGACCCTGGGCCAGTCTTCCCACCATTTCTACTAATCAACACTCCCCTTTCTTCTTCCCCCACCTCCTCTCTATATACTACAACCAATGAATATCTGGTATGAAATGTATATCCCATCCCATATTATATTGCACACCTCATTCTGCTGTTATATGTCTGAAGAAGTGGACGTGTAGTCCACGAAACGTTACATTAAAAAATGAAAGTTAGCCTTTAAGGTGCCACATGTTTTGTGTCTTTTGTTTGGTTTTCTTTTGTTTTTCCTTGATTTTTGCCTGAAATTCTTGAAAATACTAACACGGAAACCCTCTCTGAAACTTCTTTAAGTAGTCTGACCTTGCCCTGAACATGGCCTGCAGTTCGAGGATCAAGTGGAGGAAGGTATGACACCAGCAAGCTCTTGGCAGCCCCGATCTGGAGAGCTCTTGTGTGGAGCTCTCACTTCCAGAAAAAGGAAATGCTAAACCATTTCTCAGTATTAATGAGCCTCGTGGCGCAGTGGTTAAATGCCTGTCCTGCAGGTAAAACTGTGCTCACGACCTGGGGTTCAGTCTCAGGTAGCAGGCTCAAGGTTCACTCAGCCTTCCATCCTTCCGAGGTCGGTAAAATGAGTACCCAGCTTGCTGGGGGGGGGGGCAATGTGTAGCCTGCACACTGTAATTATAATTGTAAACCGCCCAGAGACTACTTAAAGTGGTATGGGGTGGTATATAAGCAGAACACTATGCTTTGGTTTATTTTCTACCTGAAAAGGGTCATGACAAGACACAAGTTGACTTGATGATGACATTTGATCATTATTAGGGGAAGGAGATGTCTCCAAGGGTGGGAAAGTGTGGTCTGTCCGCACAGGCCTTCAGTCAGTAGATACAACATTGAATGAAGATTGCATGGTGAGTTCTCCATTAGACATGGGCACGACTTAGCGGAATTCCCGTTTCCGTTTCCATTCCTCGTTTCAGTTACGGAACGGAAACGGTAACGGGAATTACTCCGCCAGAACTCGAACTCGAACCGACTAAAGAATAATTGGGTCTGATTTGTCGTTGTCGTTCCTGGCATCGCAGCGATCCCGTGATGCCAAGCGGCACAGAAAAAAAGTTTTTAAAAGTTAAAAAAAACCGATTCCCGGCCAAAAAGCAGGCGATGAGGCGAAAATATGCCTGCCTGAGTGAGGGCTCCTACCAGAGGGGTGGTTTCAAGACGTCGTCCCGCCAAAGTTGCCACCGGCCGCCGGCCGCAATTAAAGCGGAAGCGGCACAAAAAAAAAACCCCCGATTCCCGGGCCAAAAAGCAGGCGAAAATATGCCTGCAGAGTGCACCTACCAGAGGGGTGGTTTCTGGGAGGGGGGGTCCCCACCCTCCCCCCTTTCCTGTCCTGTCCTGGGCTGCTCTGGTGGTGGGACTCGCCGCAGGCTCGCAGCAACAAGCCGGACTCGCCGCCGGCCGCCGCAATTTAAGCAGCACAGAAAAAAAGTTTTAACCCCCCCCCCTCGATTCCCGGGCCAAAAAGCAGGCGAAAATATGCCTGCCTGAGTGCACCTACCAGAGGGGTGGTTTCTTGGGGGGGTGTCCCGGCCTCCCCCCCTCTCCTGTCCTGGGCAGCCAGACTCGAGTCGCCAAGACGCCAATGCCATGCGGTGCGGGCGGGGGATCCAAAATGGGCCGGCGACCGCAATCTTTTTTTTGAAATTGTGGAGTGGTCCAAAAACACACAACACAAGCACCACAGAAACATGCGAAAATTGCTATTTTAAAACTGCCAGAATTTTTACAGTAGCAGTGGGTTTTTCTTGCAACAAAATGTCTCCTCTCTGTCCTCTCTCCATTGATTTTATTTATTTTATTTTATTTTATTTTATTTTATTTTATTTTATTTACACCTACGCAATGATGGGCTGGCCAAGTGGCCATGTGGGAGTGGACCATGAAAATTTTTGGATCCATTCCACCAATCGCATGGCCACTTGGCCACTGAGACTTCTGGTATGTGCCAAAAAGCCCACTAAACCTGCCCTAGCCCCCTAACCCTAACCCTAATCCTTGATTCCTTACCCATACGCCACAGTACACTGTCCTCTTAGTGGGTCAGAGAGGCACCCAGAGGTGCACCCCAATACTCACCCTAACCTCACCAGTAACTAGCCTAACCCTAGCCCTTGCGCTAACCCTGTTGCCTAAGCCAGATCTGTACTTGCATTGCACTACACGCAAGTACAATTCCCTTCTTAGTGAGACACAGCGGGTGCAGAGAGTCCACCAGTCTGGCTCTGGGTGACTCCTGCAGGCTCAGCTTGGCAGCATGTATGCCATGCAAACCATGCCCCTGAGGCCTGACTGATGCAGGGAAGGCACCCCAAAAAGAGGGGTGCCTCTGCCAGTCTGCTGTGTCTGCACTCTGCAACTTGGTATGCATATCCACATGGCTATGCATGCCCTTTTGCAGCAGGTGAGGAGAGGAGACCCCCATGCCATGGGGGGTCTCCAGGAGCCTGCTTTCCCTTCCTAGCGGGTGAGGATAGGAGGCACCCCCCCCCCAAAAAATGAGGTGCGTCCAGGAGCCCGCTTCCCTTCATAGCGGGCCAGAGGAGGCACCCACCCCACAGAGGTGCCTCCAGGAGCCCGCTACCCCCCCAAACCAGTATAAAGACAGATGAAAAAACGAAAAACGAAATGACAAATTTTTGCGAAGTTTCGCGAAAAACGGAAACGAGCCGACACGGGCTGCCTCCGACACACGCCAACTCGAAAACGTCATTTTCCCTAGTCGTGCCCATCTCTATTCCCCATGTATAGATTACCCCACTCTGAAGAAACAAGAAGAATGCAGAATAATGTCCGTGAAGATTCCCATATGACCTCCAGGTGAGGTCATATGGGAGCTGAGTCATGGCAACTGGACCTCTTTTCTTGTGAGACTGAAACATTTCACTACTAGTAGCTTTGTTAGACTGATGAGGGTACTTGGAGGAGGAGTGAGATGTTTCATTGTCAAAAGAAAAGAAGTCCAGTTGCCACGACTCAATTACCAAATGCAGAATAATGTATATTCCTGATGTTTTAGAGCAATGGTTCCCAACCTTGGATTCTCAGACTCTCAACCTCTGTCTCTGCAGCCTGACCCCTAAACTACTGAGCTATCCAGCTAGCATCACTAGTCTCGATACAGCCAAACTGAGGGTGGGAAGAAGGGAAGGGGGTTGGGCAAGGACTATGATGCTTTGTTTGATATGCTGGTGTTAAACTGTATCTGGGACTTTGAAGCAGTCTTAACACCAGCCCTGCCTCCTGATACCATCGTCTGGTTTATTCCATCTCACCAAAAAGATTCTCAGTGCCGGAAAAACAACATCCTTTATCAAGATTTCATTTTTGATACAATGCTTTGGTCAAGATAGCAAGTTGCTATCAAAAGCTTAGCTTACTTTTTTTTTTTAGTAGTGACTAACAAAGCTATCACCTAGCCTACTTTAGAATTTTAGCTTGCATTTTCAGTCAGTAAACTGCAATAACAACCAGATGTGGAGTTATATAACCTCATATCAGACTGTCTTATAACAAAATGCTTCCCGACTTCCATTAGGAAGCTGGCAAACATTTCCTATGATATATATCTGTTACCTCGCTCTAACCCAATGAAGTGTCCATTGCTCTCACTTCCACAAATAAATATAATAAGGGTCCCAGCAAGACTCTGAAAGTATGGTTGACTTGCTACACCTCCATCACCCCAGGCTGTATTTCCTTATTGATCTGTTTATTGCTTCAGTTGTGAGAACAATTGTCAATCTACTTCTGCCAGAGCCCAACCCTGACCGAGGAAACCAGATGGCTGTTATTACTATTTAAGTGAGAAATGAGGTGTATATTTCCTTCTGTATTCTGGGCCAAGCAACTTATTTATTTCTTCAGAAAGCACAGATATTTAAAGGCAACCAAAGAAACTATTCCACTGGCAAGGAAAAAGAAAAAGCCAAAAACCATTTCACTAACTGGCACAGTGGTTAAACTGCAATACTGCAGTCAAGCTTCTGTTCACAACTTGAGCTCGAACCCAACAGGTTCAGGTAGTCGGGTTAAAGTTGACATGGCCATTCATTCTTCCAAGGCCAATAAAGTGACTACCTAGATCTCTGGTATTTTCATAATTATAGTGCAAACTGCCCAGACTGCACTTCAGCACTATGGAGCAGTATATTAAGTTGAAACCACCTCCACAGTTCCCTCAAGGCTGATAAGAGTTACAATGTTTGCTAGCAGAAACAGGAACAAATTTGGAAGTCATCACAAAAGTACGAGCCAAGGGAATCTCTTGTTTATTCTGTGCCCACTCCTTCATTTCTAATCATGATAGATTAGGGTCCCTTTCAATTTTTATGCAGGAAGTATACAGCATACTCACCCTTTCCTGTCTCTTAGACATTTTTTTTCTATTCATGATAAAACATGATAAATGATTTCTCTCTGCCTAACCTTGAATCCTAGAGTCCTTTAAAAGCAACCAAATGTGTCAGGTTTTTTGCTGGACTTGAAAATAAGCGCATCACACAAATCTTGGTTAGAAATAAAGATCCTCAGCTAAAAAAAAAAAAACGCAAGTTTTTTTGGGAAGGGTTGTGAAGAAGTTTGATACACCTAAATGAACACGCGCGCACATCCATCTGCATAGTGCAAAAAATATTCTGGTAATGATCCTTCTGCCATTTGTTTTTGGTCTTCAAATTATCCTAGGTGAATGAAGAAACCTCCCTCTCAGATCCTACTTTGGTATTAAGATTGTCAGTTGGGAAGCCTTTCTCTCAGTCCCGCTACCCTCACAAGTGCGCTTGGTGGGAACACAGCAAAGCAAAAAAAGCAAAGTGTTCTGCTTATATACTGCCCCATACCACTTCAAGTAGTCTCTGGGCAGTTTACAGTTTTTAATTAGAGTAATGCAGTCTACACATTGCCCCCCCCCCGCGAGCAAGCTGGGTATTCATTTTACCAACCTCGGAAGGATGGAAGGCTGATTGAACCTTGAGCCTGCTACCTGGGATTGAACCCCAGGTCGTGAGCACAGTTTTAGCTGCAGTACAGGCATTTGACCACTGCGCCACGAGGCTCAGGAGAGGGCTTTCCCTGTTGCTGCCCCCAGACTCTGGAACTCCCTGCCACAGGGAGCTAGGCTGGCTTGAACTTTGCTGTCCTTCTGAAAAAAGGCAAAGACCTCTACAGGCAGGCTTTTCCTTAGTGACTTGTGGCCTGAGAAGAATGTCTTAAATTCACTGTTGTCCTCTATTGTTTTTAATGTGTTTTTGTTATTGATTTAGACTAAAAACACATGAGTACCACTTTTAATATAACACTTGAGTAATTCATTTAAATGTGCATACTTATTGTCTTTAGCTTTTAAATATTTTTTAATGATGCAAGCTGCCTTGGGTCCCTTTAAGGAGAAAGATGGGGTAAAAATATTTTAAATAAATAAATCATAAATCATCTGCCAGTGAGGATAAGTAAGTCTGCCATCACATTCCCTTGCAACCATTTCAAAACAGATTTTCTAACCCTGCAGATGCCATCAGACACTCTACACTTTAAAAAAAAAAAAACACCATGCGTAAAGTGTATTTTACTCCAAATATCAGGGGCAAACAGTAGATTTTATCACCCATATCTAGTTCCCAGTGACCATTTGTTTATGGATCTAATTTAATAACTGAGTTTGTCACTAAGTAATTAAGCTTTTCACAAAGTCCAAAAAGTATTTTAGTGGCCCCTAAAAGATGAGTCAGGTTTATTAGGACTAGGTGTTCAGGAATGCAACCTGCATCACTGCTTACATGTGATGATGTGAACTGCAGTCCCGCATCAGTATTTGGCTTATAGGTGGATAAAACTGGGGGTGGGGGTGGGGGTTGTCTCTGTTGTTTTTGCTACAGTATCTTCCTTTTCCTGTGAAGCAGATGCAGATATTCAAGACATTGCAGCAGGCCTTTTGTCTTTACGAAGTCCTCTGAGTCCCTCCAAAGTGAGCAGATAAAAGAAAGAAAAACTGCACCACCAGAAGAATGTCTGTGAAGATTCTCAGTCGCACAGGTGAGGTCTTCCGGGAGTTGAATCACGGCGACTAGACTTCTTTTCTTGTGAGATCAAAACATTTCGCTACTCATCTAAAGTAGCTTCTTCTGCCACCACAAGATACCACAAGATACAAATCTTAACAAAGACAAAGACTGAATCCCTCTTTGATGCCTTATTTTAACTCATAAACCACTACTTCTGGCTCAGGGCTTTTTGGTTGGGTTGGGTTGGATTGGGTTGGATTAAGTTGGGTTGCAAAAATTCACTCCCACACTCATGGTCCCTGGGGGCTGGGGTGGGTGGAATATTTATATTATTTATTTTTATATTTGTATACCGCACCAAGTTCCGGTAGAGAACTCTGGGCAGTTCACAAAAAACACAGAGAATCCACAGGATAATAAAAAGATTAAAAGATAACAACAATTTAAAAGTAAGAAGGCAATTGGTACTAAATAACTAATAATAAAGCATATTAAGGGGGGGAACGTGATATAAACCCTAGCGATTGCCAAAGGCATTCCTAAACAGCCAGGTTTTGACGGCTTTTTTAAAGGCTGCCAAGGAGGGAGCCTGGCATATCTCGCTCGGTAAAGTGCGAGGCCGGCCACCGAGAAGGCCCATTTACAAGTTGCTACCCTACGGGCCTCCCTGGGGGTGGCCACCCGGAGCGAGAGAGCCATAGAGGATCAGGTGGGTCGGGCCAGCTCTGATCATAAGGAGATACACTCTGCCAGACAGTCAGGACCCAGGCCATGGAGGGCGTACCTCCTTCCCCTCCATGACTGCCTCCTTTATTCTATAACAGACTTGGTGGACTGACAAAGAGGTACACCACTGGTTCCCCTCTTACCCAGAAGGTGATGCCGAGAACCTACAGCTTACCTCTAGGTGCTTTCTGTTCTTGACCTTCATTATAAACTATGGCTAGCTAGTGAACCTGGCCCAACTAAACAACTCCCTAAAAATAAAAGCCTTCTTCTATGGCTTCAGCAACATGTTTTCTTTAGTCCACAAAACCAATGTCTACCATCAAATGCTTCGTGTTATATTTGGGCTTTAGCGGGAAAATTCAGTACCTCGTGTTGTTAGTTTGTGGAACTCCCTGCCAAACAATGTGGCATGGTGTTAGTCTGTGGAACTTCCTGCCACAGGATGTGGTGATGGCATCTGGCCTGGATGCCTTCAAAAGGGGATTGGACAGATTCCTGGAGGAAAAGTCCATCACAGGTTACAAACCATGATGGAGAAACCAGGGTACTTCAAGGACCAGATGCAGGGGAATGGTATCAGGGGACAGATATCTAGTCTCGCGTGCTCCTGGACACATTTGGTGGAGACACTGTGAGATGCAGGAAACTGGACTCGATAGGCTTTTGGCCTGATCCAGCATGGCTCTTCTTATGTTCTTATGTTCTTACATTCTCTCTGATCCTTTATTTTCTCCTTTGAGCGACTGCTTGTTATTTTAATATAATGTATATTAAATTCTTTTTAAATATTTGAATTACTGTTGTTTTTTCTTCAAATGATGCAAGCTGTCTTGGGTCCCTTTATGAATTAAAATATTTTTAAAATAATTTTTTAAAAAAATTAAAATTACTGAATGGAGCATCATATGAGGCTTCTCCTGTGCCTAAAGTGGTAAAGTCCAGACCACTCATTAAGAACTAGGCTGCATAAACAAATAAGTAACAGAACATTAGAAAACAGGACACTGCCTTCTTTTGTTCTTTTTTTGCTGTATTTTACTCGTGAGGCATGACCTAATTACTCATAAATTACCTTCAACTCTTTTGTCCAGATGGCACTGATTTTTCCTGACATGGAGTTGACTGCATTTCACACAGATGTCCAGAAGCTAATAAAATCAAGTTTGTGGAGGAGCAATTGTTATTTTTTTTTTTGGCAAGGAAAAGATTGTTACATGGCGTGTTCCAAATTTGATTTCGGCCTGCTCTCTTTTTCAAAGCCAAGGCAGACCACGCACTGAAAGTCTAGCCCTTGACGTGGATGCCATCACCAAAATGAAAAGTCCCAAACAAAACAAAATTGAGATGCAGAAGGTAACCAAGTCCAAATAAAACCCTCCCTCTCACTATGCATCGTACCCCAGATCAATTCTGCATAGTTCAAGCTTCTAGGACAGGGATGGCACACATGCCAAAGATGGCACACAAAGAGCTTTCGCCTGGAACGCAACAGGCTCCCTCCCCCCCCCACTTCCCCCTCCGCTGGACCAGCCATGAGTTTGTGGAAAGGGAAGTGGGGGAGCAGGGAGCATGTCGCGTGCAAGGCCAACCCTACCGCCGCCATCCCCATCACCACCCTCACCCCCACCTCTGCTGACCCTACCGCCGCCATCCCCATTGCCGCCCTCACCCCCACCTCCTGCCGACCCCCACCTCCACCACCATCACCGCCGCCATCCCTTCCCCCCACCGCAGCCACCGATGACCCTGACCCCGCCACCCCATCACCCTTGCTGCCCTTGCTCCCACCCCTGCCCCCACCGATCCTGACCCCATCGCCATTGCCCTTGCCGCCCCTGCCGCCGCCGCCACCACCAACCCCTGCCTCCACCACCATTACCATCACGATCCCTGCCCCCCCGCTACTGCTGCTGCTGACCCTGAGCCCGCTGCCCCTGCCGCCCTGCTGTCTTCACCTTCCCCGGCACCATTGCCGTCTCCGTCACCGAGTTTGGGCACTCGGTGTCAAAAAGGTTCGCCATCCCTGTTATAGGACAACCAGTTTTGCTGGATTAACTTTCAAAAGGGACCCCATTCATTCGGAAAAGGACCCTCTAGTTTACTATTCTGTTCTAATACTGATATGATTGACGTACAAAATAATGCAGGGCATGAGTAAAGTGGATAGAGAGACACTCTTCCCTCACACACAGAATACCAGAACTAGGGGACATCCACTCAAATTGAGGGTTGGGAGAGTGAGAACAGACAAAAGATTTTTTTTTTTTAATCCAGCGTGTTGTCAGTCGGAGGAATGGCCTGCCACACAGTGTGGTGATGGCATCTGCCTGGATGTCTTCAAAAGGGAATTGGACAGATTCCTGGAGGAAAAGTCCACTACAAGTTACAAACCATGATGGAGATGTGTAAACTCCAGGCTTTAAACCAGGGTACTTGAAGGGCCAGATGCAGGGGGGTGGTATCAGGAGACAGATATCTAGTCTTGTGTGCTCCCAGATGCATTTGGCGGGGCCACTGTGAGATACAGGAAGCTGGACTAGATGAGCCTTTGGCCTGATCCTGCATGGCTCTTCTTATGTTCTTATGTTCTGTTCCAATACTGGCTCCAACATTACGTAGGAGAAGACCACTTAAGGACTTTAACACCATTCGCTTGTGTTCCCTTGAAATTGGCATTCAAATGCACACTCCCTCTGATATTAAAAATAAATAAATTACATGGCCATCATGAGTAGCAGCCGTCATTAACCTTGTCCTTCATGAATCTCTCTAAATTCAAAGGCCTCCCAAATCCTTCTCCAGTTCCCATGCATTTGCCCAGGTCACATCACTAGCCCAAAGAGAGAAGTCAACATGGCCAGAGGCTGCTGAACCATGTCCTTACTCACTCCCCTAATCTCTTGTTAGAGGCAAACAAGTCACAACATCAAAAATCAAGAATTAAACAGGCTTTATAGAAAGTCGAGATTGGTGTTTTCATTTCAGAAGGGGACTGGTTCCGAAATAAAACACACCAGCACAACTGGTGCTCAGAACACAGTTCTACCCTCCAGAACAAAATCAGCCACTGTCTTACCTTGCTTTACCTCATGCTGGGCGAAAATCCAACCAGGAAGCAGCCTCCGATGTGTCATCTTTCCCTCTCCATGGCCACCTATTTCTGTCTTTTTCTTTGGTTTCGTTTATTTGGACTGGGCCCGATAAACTGACACAGATGGATACTGGTTACCACTTCCAAACGACTGCCGAGAAGGAGGCATCCATCAACACCCAGCGGCATCGACTCCACACACAGGCAATTGTTCCTTTGGCCTTCGTTGCATGCCCTTTTCGGCAAAGCATTCCAGACGCTATGCTTGAAAGCATCGCCTTAAGGAAAGTTTGCCCCCTTGCCCTTAGGCTATACTAGTCCAGACACTCTGATGTGCTGAGTAGAGTTTGTGAAAGCGGGAGTCCAGAAGCATCTGAAGGGTCAAGATGAAGCAGTATTTTCATGCAGAGAGGCCTTATGGGGACATCTCTGAACCCTTACGCAACAGTAGCGGTACATCTTCATCATGCTCAGGCTTGCAATTCCCAGCCTCTTTTGTGAGGGCTGCTTTGCTGCCGTTCCAGGTGCAAAGGCTGATTGTGCTCATAGAATCATAGAATTATAGAGTTGGAAGAGACCTCAAGGGCCATCTAGTCCAGTGGTTCTCAACCTGTGGGTCCCCAAATGTTCCTGGACTGCAACTCCCAGAAGTCTTCATCACTAGCTGAGCTGGCCAGGATTTCTGGGAAATGCAGTCCAGGAACATCTGGGGACCCACAGGTGGAGAACCACTGATCTACTCCAACCCCATGGCATGCAGGAACCCCCCATCACAGGACTCCCGACAGATGGCCATCCAGCCTCTGCTTAAAAACCTCCAAAGAAGGAGACTCCACCACCCTCCGTGGCAGCAGATTCCATTGCTGAATATTCTTTCACAATTATACAAGGATATAGTTCAAGAGGTCTAGTTCTAGCCTGATTTTATGCATATTCTCCATCTCACTCACATTAACAGGGACATATATAATGCATATCATGTAATGCTACCAATGTAGACTCATCTAAATTCATTGGCGAAATTGACAGCCATCTCAAACGAAAGGCATTCAGCCAGGTGGCTCCTAATACACAGCTGTGATGGAAATGGCATGTTGGGGAATCATTTTTAGTTGATTGACAGGTAGAATTATTTTATCTTATTTTATTTTATTGTAGCTTCTGTTTTTTAAAAAAATAAGAGAGAAACAGATGTAGCTGCCTGGGAGGGGGAGGGGGAGGATATTTTATATGGAAGATTTATCCTAATGAGGGGCAGTGAACTGGTGGGGGGGGTTCATGAAACACAGGCTTTTTTTCCACTGCATATTAATATGCATCATATAAATGCAAAAAAAAAAAAAATCCATACAAAATCCCACCAGACTCTGAGGATCTCTTTGACTGGGAGCACATATTGTTAACGTCAGCCGGGTATGAAGACTTTAATAAGGTATTTTTCTGCATTCGAAGTATAGCTTCAGAAAGGATTTACTATTTCCGAATGAAATCGGCCCATGCTTTCCACCGATTTAAAAAAAAATACTCTGATAACATGGAAATGGGTAGCAAATTTCCCGTACGAAGCCTTCTGTCATGGAAAATATTTCAGCACTTCTCCTCCCTCAAGAATTCAAAATGTAACCTTCCCTCTGGAACAGAGCCTATTACGCTGTCTTGTATCGATTTTTAAATATATAATTCATGTCGTTTCGGTGAAGAAATGTGCAGTCCTAGGTATGAATGTGTCTTACAGCCCAGTGCCTGTAAAAATAAAGCATTTTTAAAAGATGATCTTCTGCCCTCATTTTCCACCCATGCATTGTTGAATGAGCGGCCTTAATGACGAGCCAGAAACTTGGTATAAAATAGGACATTGAGAGTACTAACTAAAAATTGATCTTATTGCCCAACATTGCAGCTCTTTCGCTGCTGTATTGTCGGAGAAACCAGATTTGGGTGGAGTATCAGGAAAAACACATTAACTGCTAGAGTAGCACGGCGATGGAACCAATGGCATCAGGCAGTGTTGGGCGCTCCAACGCTGGAGGCATTCAAGAAAAATCCAGACCACTACCTGACAGATAAACCTTGATCTGTATTGATTGGCATGCAGCAGGGGATTGAACCCTTACAGGCCCATTTCCAACTCATTTGTTCTATGATTCTGTGAGAGGACACCAAGACCGTATCTGAATCCATAGACAGCCAGATCTAACACTCCAGAGCCAGTGTGTCACTCCAGAGTCAGACCCCACCTGGAGTGCTGTGTCCAGTTCTGTGCACCTCAATTTAAAAAGGATGTTGGCAACCTTGAGCAGGTACAGAGGAGGGCGACCAGGATAACTGAAGGTCTGGAAGAAATGTCTTATGAGGAATGGCTTAGGGAACTGGGAATGTTTAGCCTTCAAAAAATATTTGAAGGGATGACATATTGAAGAGGGAACAGGTTTGTTTTCCATGGCCTCAGAGATTAGGACTCAGGGCAATGGTTTCAAACTACAGGAAAAGAGATTCCATTTGAACATCAGGAAGAACTTCATGACAGTTAGAGCTGATTGTCAGTGGAATATGCTGCCACAGAGGGTGGTGAAGTCTCCTTCTTTGGAGGTTTTTAAGCAGAGGCTGAATGGCCATCTGTCAGAAATACTGTGATGGAGGTTCCTACATGGCAGGGGGTTGGACTGGATGGCTCTTGAGGTCTCTTCCAATTCTATGATTCTATGATTCTATGAGGCCAGATTGGCTGAAGTGGTCTAGCCTTCTTGAATATGAGGTCTACATGTCTGACAACAAACTTTGTATCTTTTGGACCTAGGCCAGCCATTGAGATGGGGCTCCATATGAGCTCCACAGTCTTACAATACAGTATACCAGTGTAGGAATTATCTACAGCAGGACCTCCTGGAGATTTAAGCTCCAGATGTCCAGCCAGGAAGATGGCCCTTTAAGCCTCCCTCTTGGGTAAGAAAGGATGGGAGATTTGCGGCCCTTCGGTCCACTTCATTTCAGATGATGACGTTAGGGGAAAGATGGGTGACTGGTGGTCTATGGGGTACATGCAACCCCCTATGCCTCTATATCCAACCAACTGTGGGGGGAAGGGGGACTCCTTTCAAAAAGGAAATTGCCCCAGTGCTTGTTTGCAGCTTAATTATAAAATAATGAGTTTGCAGGGCCATAGAGTTCAATTCCTGCAGTATTATTCATAGTTCTACTTCTGCCATTTTTAACTTTATCACTGCTAGCATCACTACTTTTTTTAAAGAGTGCACCATGATGAGCTTTCACAGGTCCATTCCATGAAGCACAATTAATAATGCATAATTATGCTATGAATAATTAAATCTTCAATTCAGTTCTTTGCCATGTCATCCTGCCTGGATGCCTTCCGATAAACAGCCTTGTTTGTTGTACACAAACGCTACTAGCAGTACTCCATAGGAAAACATGTTTCTGTCAATCAAAGTCTGGATGGCGTATGCTTCCCATGACAGGGGCTCTGTGCAGATTGGCGTCAGCAAAGCATAAACCTCCTTTTCATGCTTATTCTCTTGAAACTTGTCTGGCAGAGAGAGAGAGAGAGAGAGAGGTATGAATCTTGCACTCACACATGTATACACCTGAGTTATACATTGGTGCTAAGCACACCATAAACTATTTAAAAGGAGCAACAGAGAGCATTTAGGAATCACCTCATGTGATCTCATATGAGCCATTTTAGAGAATGGGATATAAACAATTTAAATAAATTATTCAATCAATAAATTCCCCCTTTTTATTTTTTTTATTTGTTTAATTCCCTTTGAGACAATTTGCTAAGACTCCATCATGCATTCAAGGATGGTTTGGACCATTGTTCAGGATGGGGCAGCTAAGTTCTAGGGTTCCCTTCTCCCAGAATGCATTGGGAGCACATCTAGGTCCAAAACCTTTCCCCACCCCCCAAAAGAAAGAAAAAGTGAAGCAAAATTGGACAAGATTGGAAGTCAGGGTAAAAGCAGGGTTCAAATATTTTAAATCAATGCAAAGTCTATTTATTTATTTATTTATTTATTTATTTATTTATTTATTTATTTATTTATTTAT
>JAHTLZ010000045.1:2607464-2621092 GCA_023846285.1 Phrynocephalus versicolor
TATTTATTTATTTATTTATTTATTTATTTATTTATTTATTTATTTATACCAGGACTGTCCAACTTTGAACAGGCCAAGGTCTGTTTTTTCTGGCCCAAAGTGTCTGAGGGCTACTACACTAATACCTCTACTTATGAATTTTGTCCATCCCAAGCACGTGCTCTTCTGGAATGGATTAATTGATTTCCAATTCATCCCTCTGGGAAGGCTGACCATGTACATGCTTCCCTTGCACCCGCTTGATCATCTGGCCAGTGGGGGGAGCAGGGGATCATGTCATGGCCCTTGAACTGCCCTGTTCAACTAAGACAGAGGGCTGGCAGACCCAGAACTTTGCTGGGGCAGTGCTGGTATTTGGGATGTGGGAGGGTGGGGTGCAGAACTTATCCCCTGACTTTTTTATTGGTGGCCGGTGGGCTACTTTTGAACCCTTCGCAGGCTACCGGTAGCCCACAGTCTACCTGTTGGGCAGGCCTGATTTATAACACCAGTCTTCCAAAAAGGAACTCCGGGCTGTTTATAATAATAAATGTTTAATAAAACATAGGATATAAAATGCTAAAATAGACAAATAGTATCTACTCCGAATATTCTCATAATCATTTTTTTTATGTCAAAATGTTTCAGAGGGCTTTACATTGTTTACAATGTAGTTTAGCATTTCTGGAAATTCCAGGAATAAACATCTCTCTGCGCAATCGGCCTATAGGCCGTTTGTACCTTTTGGTCATTCATAGAAAAGGTCTGTCTTAGACTGTCAGCCTGCCCATCCCGCACCTTAAAACACGAGCCACTCCCCATTTGAGACAGATAACCAAAACAATTGGTTCTGCTCTTCCCCTGACCCCCTCAAATCCCTCTCAAAAATTCAATTTCTTTTAATCAGGAATAAAACGTGTACATTTTAATAAGGGCTAGCAAAAAATAATTTAAAAAATAAAATAAAAAATGAACTGAACATATTTTTCAGTCATATATCCTGCTCAAATACAATAAGAAACCACAAATGAGGTTGACTATGGAGAAATCCCAACCCAGACTTCAAAGACCAAGGTGTTCAAGGTCACCTCCCTGGTTAAAAATATGTCAGTTCCACTTCTTCCTGCAATTTCTTAAAAAGGCAAAATGTTTTGAGAGATTCTTACAAGGAAGGAAAGATGCCAACAGAATACCAACTCTCCTCTCTTTCTGAAACCTCCATTCCTAGTGAATTCTCTGATTTCACAGAGCTTAAAAGAGCCTCTCCCAACTGTTTTCAAAGGTGATGGGATGCTACAGAATATCTATAGACATTCCAATTTCTCATGCAGCACACAGAGGACCTACAGACATATGGGGCCTTATGCTTAGTGGAAAGGACCGTGGCAAAGAGTAGGCAGAATTATCATAATAGTACACCATAAAGATGGTGACAAATTGGGAAAATGTGATTTATTATGACTCATGATTTATCAAGGTCAATAAATCACAGAAAATAAATTTGTAATTTTTTCTGATGAATCAATGAATTGGTTCGTAAATGAGATAAGACTAGTCTTCAGAATTTGTTGTTGACAAATCCATCCTGCCTTTGAGTTATTACTGCATTGTTTTTAAAGTGCCTGCTAGAGATGGGCACGAATTTAAAAAAAAATGGCATTTCGTTTGTCGTTTGTCGTTTAGGGGGTCCATTTTGGTTCGTTTCCATTTTTTGTGAATTTTTGCAAAAAAATTCATTTTTGTTTTCATTTGTTTTGTTACCATTTTGTTACCATTTATTTCAATTTTTGTGATTTTTTTTAGCATTTAAAGCAGTTCAATGTATTGCCGTAACTAAAACGAAACGGACGACAAATTTTCTGGTGTTTCTGTTCATTTCATTTCATTTTAAAGACAAAGTTTCTTTGTCGTTTTGTTATGTATTGAAACGAAAAACGAAAATGGAGACAAAAATTGTTCATTTCATGCCCATCTCTAGTGCCTGTTAAATTTGTTTGGCTTGTGGGGTTTTTTGTGGGTTTTTTCTAAGAAAAGGGTAATTATTTCCCACTGGGAAAGTCAGTGTGGTTAACAAGAATAAAAATAAATAATAAATAAATGATGATTAGACTTATGGTATACATTTTTCAGTTCCTTTGGTTTCTTGTACAGCTTTTTGAGCATGAGTATTAATTAATTACTTTTGCTTAAGCAAAATAAAAAACCCTCCCCTTGGGAATTTTGAGCTTTCAGAGCATTATTAAATTAAGGCTGTAAGATGAAAATACTGTACAACAAATTTCTTCCTCGGATGACTGTAGGAAATCCAGCTGAGTTTTAGTTCTGGTACAGTATTTGCTCTTCATGCTTGTTGCCTCTTTTGACTTCTTAAAAAAAATGGGTGTGAGCATAATTTAGCAGCTTAATGGTTTTAATTAAACTATTTAACATGTATTTGTCCTCATCTATATACAACTGACAATGTTGGCATTAGAGACCAGCAAGACAATCTGGAGGGAATAAATGTAACTTTAAAAAATCGTACAAAAATAAGTTGGGGTGTGCCTTTGGTTGGGGGTTCAATTCTCCACTGGGTCTCCTTGACAGGGTCTGGATTTGATGATCCATAGGGTTCTGTCCAGCTCTGCAGTTCTAAGATTAGCTTAGTTCCCTCGTCATCATTATGGTTCAGCTTAAGAATTCTCACTGGGTAGGTCACTGGGAGTGGGTTCATCCTATCTTTCACTCAGATGAATATTTTGTAATTGATCGATGAAGGTATCAGATCTTACATTTAAAGAACTTTTATTTTCAACAGGCTCAACAATAAAATTCTTCTCCTCCTCCTCTGGCACATGTTCTTGAACGTTACAGAATGCCAACCTGTCATTAACATCTTGCCTTACTTGCCCTCCAAACTCTAATAACGAGTTTTCCCAGAGTTGATGAATTTGTCTCTCCCCCAAGCGAGCATCTTCTCTGCTCCCAGACAGGTGGTCCCGCAACATGGGTGTCGTACCCAACGGGGTACTTCCTGGCATGGCTGGTTGGGGAGTTTGTCTTTCTGTGGGATTCTCCAATCGCCATGGGCCCCACATATGAAGTCTTCTCCCTCTCCCTCCATCCTTCTCCTTCAACCGTCTCCCAACTGTCATCCCCCCTCTGTGTTCCTACCTCATGCATCCCTCTCACTAATCCCTCCTCCTGCCAAACTACTTCATCCCATTCGTCCTTCCTGTCATATATCCACATCCCTTCCACCACCACATCTGTCTTTAACCCTTTCCCTTCTTCTTCTTTGCCTTCCTTCTTTTTCTCTTCCATCACACCTTTCTTTTCACTTTCTTTCACTTTATCCATCCCAACCTCAGCAGATGGCACACCCTCTTTGTCTTTGTCTTTCCCACATTCATCTATGTCACAATCACAGCTACAGTAAACCCACTGAATCAGCCGGGTTTTTCTGCGTCCACTCTTCCATGGGTTCCATTGCTTCAGAACTGTCATTCCAAATATTGTTAGTTGGGTTCTTACTTCTCTACTTCCCTCTGTGATATTTGACAGATAGCCTACCCCTCTGATTCACAACCCCCACCCCTTTATTTGGATAGCTCATTGTTTTAAATCTCTAGCTGCAAAACCAGAGGTTGGGTGTTGGATTCCCCACTGGGACTCCTTGACAGAGGCAGGCCTTGGTGTTCCATAAGGTCCCACCCAGCTCTGCTGTTCTAAGATGATGATGACAACCTTGGTTCCATTATCATCAATATCTCAACTTAAAAATTTTCACAGAGCTCAAGAAACACAAGTCAAAGTTTTCTTGCAAACCTTGGAGAGTGACGAGTGTGGCTTTGAACTTCAGAAGGGTTGCAACAGAAGAAGTATATCCTCCTGAGATTTGGGGGTAAGGTGCTCCCCATACTCACCTAGTCACCCAACCTCTTGTAAACAAAAACTGCATGTTTCCCCAATTCCTTTTTTTCTGGAGACAAATTATTTCACTGATAATTTCTACACCCAACGCTTGGACTCTTCTTTCATTTAAGCATGGCTGAAACAACTCGTCTTTGAACAAGTCAGTGCCTCTTGTCTATCATAATTAGTTGTCATTTGAACCTTGGGTTTTAATATTTCCCCCAATGTTATTCTCTTTCCTTCTTTTTTTCCTGTCTTAACGTAGGTCATTATTCTATCCCTGGGTGAAAGCCCTGATTTGACACTTGTTTTGACTCACCTCCTCCCTCTAAACCTTTGGGGCAGTAATAACTTGCCTTAATAAGCACTTTCCACCAAAGTGGAGTTAAGACCATTTATAACTACCATGATTAAATTGCTTGTCATGGCTTGAAACAGTGGGGTGTATCAATAGCTTGTTTTTTCTGGAGATAACAGTGAATATAATTTTCGGTTGCTCAGCTGAGAAGCCAATTTGCATGGGTGATTTTAAAAATGATGGATGACCACAGGTGGTGGGAGCTAACCCAGTGACATCTGCATAAGTCTGAGATCAGTTTGAAAACATGTCCATCTTACTAAAGTCTAACTGGTGTCTTCAGACAGTGTAGAGCATGGTGAATGTTGGAGCTTTCGCAACCTTTCTGCAAGTTCAGAAGTCAACTGGCTGAAATCTGACAGGGGTTTTAAACTGGCAAAGCACAAATGTCACAATAGTCATTGCTGAGTTGCCGTATCAGTCAGCATCAGTTGTAGGATGCCAAATTGCATTATTCTGTATACAACACAAATGTCCATGATAAAGTCTTGATTTGTGGCAGTTCGCCAATGAGATTTATGATAGTGATGTTTGCCAGTGTAAAAATTCTGCAGGATTTATTTTATTCTGTTTTACTTATCCTTTATTACCCACGTTTATTGCAATAGAGACACGCAACAAGATTTGCAAAGGTGCAGATACACAAGGAAAATGTAAAATTCAGCTGAGCGAATTAATATATTAACACAATGGGATTAGTGGATGTACAGGTGAATTCTGAAGATAACTTGGATAGCCACAGTCAATAATGTGGCCCTATTACAGTGTATGAATAAAAAGCTAGAAATTCTCAATATCATAAAGAAAAGAAAATTACAATATTTTGGTCACATCATGCGCATGCAAAACAGCAAATACTATCTCCTGCTGGTTATCCTTCAAAGAAAAATAGATCAGAAATGTGGCTCAGGGCATAGAAGAATATTCTGTCTTAAGGATTTAAGCCAGGCATGTCCAAACTTTGGCCCTCCAGATATTTCAGACCACACCTCCCATAGTCCTTTGCCATTGGCAATCTAAGCTTAGAATTCTGGGGGTTGTAGTCCAAATCATCAGGGGGGTCGCAGTTTGGACATGCCTGATTTAAGCCAATGGTTCCACAGGTAGAATAGCTTTTATACTTAGAATGTGTGTGTTGTGTCGTTTCAGTAGTGACCGACCCTTCGTGACCCCATGTTTATGGAGTTTTCTTGGCAGGAATACTGGAGTGGCTTGCCAGTTCCTACTCCAGGTGCCTACAGTGCCTACAGCTTTGGATAAAAACTAGATCATGCTACTGATTACCAACATTCTACAAGGACATGACTCTCGAAGAAGATTGGGATTAGCCAAAATTGCAAGCACATAAATGAGAAAATTGTAGCAACCCCCCAATAAAATCCCTTCCTCAGAAACCTGTCAACAAAAGCCCATCTAAATTAAACCATTTTGTACTGGGAGAAGATGAAAAGTGAGCGGAAGCAGCCCAGTCTTGATTGGAGGAAAGGTTGATATCCTGGGAATATCTATGGAGAAACTGTGTCACTCTGTCATGTCCTTAGCAAATATGCCTATATGGTTGGTAGAACTGAGGGGAGCGCCACTCCTGATAACATTTTTCAGAAATTATAGGCTCAGATTGCTTTATATGCAATAGTAATGTCCCTCCCCATCACCACAAAAAGAAATGGCCTTTCCGATCACAGATGGAGAAAAAAGTCCAATCAAATCTCTACATCCCGCACTAATTGCACAGATTGGATCATGGTTCTCCTTGGTCAGAACAGTCTTCCACATTTTGCAAAAGATTCTTAGCATAAGACTCACGCACACGCACACGCACACACAAGTGCAGCTCTTGCAGAATATTGCGCGTACAATTCTGTGTTTTGGAAAAACCTACAAAAAGGTGCCTCGTAAGGAAAGATGTGCATGCAACATCACGTCTTTCAGATCATGAATACAAAAGTGCATATGTTATGGGGAAAATGGCAATAAAATGGGATTTCATGGTTTTAAAAATATATACCATCCAGGTTTGGAAACAGCACAGAAAATACTCATGATTGAAACTGGATGAATCCATTCACCCCTGTTTTGGGAGCTAGGTGTTGTACGCAAATGTCTAACGGCACAGAGGCTTCTGCACGTAAACTTTATGCATTTTTGAAGGAGAAGAATGATGTGAATCTGGCCCCTGTATGATTAGGCAGCTGCAGAGACTAGTTAAGGAGCAAAGGTTTTCCACTGGTATTTCATTTAAAAATGAAGCATCTGATACATATACATTTGATGGTACTTAATAGATCACCTGAAACAGTGTTTTATATTTCACCAAATTCGATAGCTCCCATGCTAGAATATTTAGCACCTCCTATATTTGACAGTAAGCTGGCTGCATAGTTGAATGGGTTACTTATCTGGCTGGGGAGCCAGAGTTTGGGAGTTCAACACCCCACTGGGCTTCCTACTGGTAGAATCAGCATATGAGGCCTTTGGCAAGCCATACAGTACCAGGGTGCCCCCAGAAAACAGAAATGGTCAACCACTTCTAAGTGTTTTCATTCATTCATTCATTCATTCATTCATTCAAACTTATACCCTGCCCATTTATTGGACAAGACACTACTCTGGATGGTTTTCAGAAAAATAACCAAAAATCCATAATAGTTTTAAAATGCCCCTATAAAAATATTCTCTGCCCAGAATACCTGGGAAAGGGTTGCCATCAGTCAGATTTGACGAGAGATAGACACAAAATGGAAAAAATAGTGTTTCATTTCATTTTGTTTCATTTCTGGAGTAGTTTCATTTCATTTTGTTTGTAACGAAATTTTAAAGTAGTTTTGTTATGAAACAAAACAAAATAAATGAAATGCTATGCTCCCCTGGGTCCTAAAGAACCAAAGTAGCAGGGGTACCTTTCTCAAGTGATTCTAGGTAACCTCCTGAAATTTGGAAAGGTTTGGGGTTTAGGGAGCTGAGCTATGAAGCTCCTAACGGGGCCCGATTACTTAATTGAGAAAGTGTGTGGCACGTGTTCCAGCAATTTAGGAGTTAATAGGAGTTAAGCTGCTGGTTAAAATCAACTCCTAAATTGCTGGCATACGCACCGCACACTCACTCAATTAACTACCCAAACCTCCTTTGGAGCTTCATAAGTCATCTCCCTGACCCCCAAACCTTTCCAAATTTGGGGGGAGGGCTTTCATGGAAGAGCTTGAGGAAGCTCCCCTGCCATTTCCTCTAGAATGAATCATTTCATTCTAGAGCGAAAATGGCAATTCTTTTCAGTTCTTAATGAAATGCTGTCTGCCGTTTCATTACAAAACATTTTGTTAACCTTATGACACCACGAAACAGTGTGTCATTTTTGTTTTGTGCCCATCTTTAGATTTGACTTGAGAGCACATGATTATAATTATATTTAACAGCACTTTACATCTGTGAAATTGTTGATCAATGTATTTGATTCAATTTAGCAACTGAATCCTCATATTAAAGTTATCAAATGACAACAGGAAATCATCAGACCCCCCAAATTCTGAAAAAGAAAATCACATTTAAGAAGTGTCAAAACAAATAAATTCTAAATATCATGAATAATATGTCACTGAAGCACATTTTAAATGCATCCGTGTTTTTAACTTCCAGTATTACAAATTATGGGTGCTTTTAGTATGAGGAACCACTAGAGAAATGAAACCAAGTTTCTGTAAAACATCATGGTGTTAAATCCTGAGACATTATGGAAAGACTTTACAAATATGCATAAAAGCCAAGTAGTTCACATTGCGACATTTACGCTTTGATTCTCAACATCCTTTTTGCAGCACAGAGGTTCATTGGGGCCATGATGCAAAGTTCTTTCTAAAGACAACTGAGGGCAAGTGAGACACAGCAAGGGCAAGTGAGGACAAAGCAAATGGATCAAGAAACCTTTTCACGAATCTACCCAATGGGAGAGCTACTGCCAAAATTGTTGGGAATATATGATATTGGCTGACTTATTTGCTAACTCACACAAAAAAGTGTGAAGGAGTAAGATGTGGACAGGAACTAGGTAGCAACATAAAAGACCAGCTAAGATAATAGCAGTGGTTAAGACAGGCACAGAAACCTTATTATTAAAAATCCAGTATTTTAAATCACCGTAATATTTTTCTCATCCTTTGCGGCAACTCCAAATCAATAGCCACTTAGAATATATGCCACGTGAAATGCTTTGTACAGTAGTCATAACATTATGTACAATGTGATGGAAGATTTTTCCAAACTGATTTGATACAAATGAAAGTAAACCTCAGAATCAGGAGCAGCACTGTTGCTCTCACCTATATACATTTGAAAAATATTATGTGCACTTAAAAACAACAACATCCGCTTTGTCTACTGATGCCAGTGAAATCCAAAATGCCTGAGTTTGTGCCTGTAGATTTAGATGGAGACTTTTCATGGCTTTCCGTGATCAGAAAAGAAAAGATTGGACAGCCTTCTGTTGGGGATGGCATGACGTCTCCTTCCTTAGTCAGGGGGTCAGGCTAGAAGACCTCCAGGGTCCCTTCCAAGCCTATGATGACTCTACAATTCTATGGCCTTGTTGGAGTTTTTGCAACCTTGCATGCTGCCTGCACTTTGTTTCACTGGGAGATACTTGTCTGAGCTGGAGTGGCTGTCAATCTATCCAGCACTAACCAGTCATTCCCTTTGGCCTCTGAATTCAAAGAGAGACTCACCTCTCTTTAGTCTGAAGTCTGTTTTGTTCACTATTGATCCATTCCCAATTGTAAGGAATGAAACGATGCTATTTCTGTTAGAAATGTCTCAGAGTGGATTATTGAGACTTTAAGTGCCAGTTAATGAGAAATGATGTGACCTGCCTGCACATGATGTGACCAAAGTAGGACCAGTTTCAACATGTTTGCCTCCAGAGATAGTTCAGGCTTGATTTGATCTAGGACCCACTTGTTTGTCTTTCTGATCCACATCTCACACTGATTGAAACTAATCAACTTTCTGCCCAACTTTCACACCCTTACATAGTGATCAGAAATACAAGAGGGTGGATGATCTTGCTCTTCAGTGACCCACCCTTACACTTGATGATTTTCTCTAATTCCATCATTACTGCCCTTCCTTGTCTTCAGGCTTCCTTCACTGAAATGGTACCCTCTTGAAGTGCACCAGATCATTCCACACAGCAGCTGGCATAATGGCGAAGGCCTTTCAAGCTCCCAAGATCTCCTATGCCCATGGCAGCTCTAATCTCACAGCCAGACTGGACTATCTCTAATATGACCTGTGTTTCCCACTGGGGCTAGGTATCTAGTGTAGGACCCTTGTGGTGCAGTGGTTAAATTGCTGTACTGCAGCTAAAAATGTGCTCACGGCATAGGGTTCAGTTCCAGGTAGCAGGCTCAAGGTTCACTCAGCCTTCCATCCTTCTGAGATCAGTAATACAGTATGTATACCTAGCTTGCAGAAGGTAGGGATTGGGGGGAAATGTGTAGCCTACATAATTAAATTGTAAAACCACCCAGGGAGTGCTTTAAGTGCTATGGGGAGGTATATAAGCAGAACATTTTTGCTTTTTTGCTTCTCTCACCATATCAGAAATCTACCAATACATTTCATCTATTATATTTCTTCTGCTTTGAAATAATAGCACTTAGCTTACACAACAGCAGTACTTGGAAGTATCTGAGTCAGCCTTCAGATAATGCCCATGTTAGAAAGAATCTCATAGACCACCAGTTTAATCATAAACTTCTGCTGCTATATGTCTGAAGAAATGGACGTGTCCATGAAATGTTACATTAAAATATGAAAGTTAGTATTTAAGGTGCCACATGTTTTGTGTCTTTTGGTTTTCTTTGACTTTTGCCTGCAGTTCTTGGAAAGACTAACAGGGCTACCCTCTCTGAATAATCTTGTGCTGTCAAGTCAATTCTTACATGGGTTTTCTAGGGGGTAAGAACTCCAAAGTAGTTTTTCCCATTCCTTTCTTCTGGGTGCCCCCTGTGACTGTGCAGCTTGCCCAAGGCTGACTCTTCTTACCTTCTCAGTTAAACGTAACTTTGCCCTTTCTGCCACTCCTATCATTTACAGTCTCATTCATACAATCCTCCTCTGATGACTTTCCTACTTGTCAACAACTTTCCTTTTGAAATGCAAATGAAACAAATCAGTATTATTATTCTTAATGGAAGATTAAAGTGGTGGAATCCAACGGATGAACTGGATGAACACAAGATAATTTTTTTAAAAAATGTAAGGGCCACTTCATTGTCACAGGAGAATTCCCACGCCAGTGATAGCTGTAAAACGGAGCATACCTTCAGCTGAAGCTAGTTCTTCATTATCTTTTTATTTGTTTTCCGCCAAGTCCCTTACAGCCATATTAAGTTTCTAGGATTCTGTGGGAGTAATAACTTTTATGTCTTGCACCTCCTTGTTCACAAGTCTACAAACAGAGGAATAGTGTGGAACAACACTAATATATTATGTCTAAAATGAGTCAGAATTTGGTGGGTGATGGGTCCAACCAAGGCAGAATTTGCTAAGGCTTTGCAAAATCTAGAGCAAGGATGGACACCACAGAACCCATGCTAGAACTCTAAGACATTTTAGACCAGGCATGTCCAAACTTCGGCCCTCCTGATGTTTTGGACCACAACTCCCAGAATTCTAAGCTTAGATTGCCATTGACAAAGGACTGTGGGAGTTGCTGGCCAAAACACCTGGAGGGCCAAAGTTTGGACATGCCTGTTTTAGACTCAGCATACCAGAATGACCTGCAGCCATGCCGAATTGGAGATATCCTACCACCACCCAAAATTTACCTTTGTAAATCTCTGACAGGGCCTGTGTGTTCCCCAGTCTTTCTTCCACATCCAGGCCCCATTCCTCATCAAAACACAAAACCCCCCACCCCCCAAATATCTTTCCACGGTTCCCACACTGTTACACAGGGACACTCTGATATGTATTCGCCCATGGGATAGTGGGATTTATGGCCATCTCCCTACACCATGGATTGCTTAAATCAGTATATTGATGATACCTGTATTGGCTTTGGACCATCTGTGCCAGCTGTCATTGGGGGAAAATGTAGCAGCAGTAGCTGAGCTGTCCCTGGTGAATGGAAGGAGGGATGCCCCTACCTTAGAGAACTGCCCACCCCAATCTAAAGTTTATTGGGTTTTCAAACTCCAATATGGGTTACCCAGCAGGCCATTCTTTTAGTGGTTTGTCCTGAAATATATTGGCTTTCTGGCAACCCTATTAATCTCAGGTAGCCTTCCAAAAAAATCTAATTCAAGCCTTTCACAAATAATCAGCCTACACTTTCTGTGCCAAAAGTCCACCCTTTCACCGGCTTCAGGTCAAAAACAGACATTTTAAAGAATAGATTGGCTCGGACCTTCCCCCTCCCCCCCCCAAAAAAAGTTTAACATTCCTCTCAATGCATCGTCCCTCCAGCTATTAATTTCTTGTCTGAAAGGTTTTTGGTAGGATTGAAAGCTTCTGTCATTAAGTGTGAGGCCATTACTCTGACCTCTATTTTGTCTTGGTTAACCTTATATTCTGAACAACAGCCTTTGCTCAAGGCAGCCTCTTATTTTTCCAAGTCTCTGGAAGATCAGAATTTTAGCAAGGTTCCGGAGGTGTCTCAGTCATTTTCCAGCAATCTGGACTCTATGCGACACAACATTGTCTCTAGGGTTCTATTTAGTGTCCCTCTCTTTGATCTTGCTTTTGCATTCAATTGCTATTGTTGTTTGCATGCACTAGAACATGCATTATTTGCTTTTGGATGAAACTTAGCTAGTTGGTGATGATCCCTCATTTCGCACCACTAAGAGAGACAGCATCATGCTGAGAAATCTGTACATTTAGATATTAGAATCACTGGAACGCAAATCATTGTTGCTATTCAGAAAATAGGATATCCAATGTGGTATAGCAGATAGAGCAATGGATTCTAAAAGACTTGAATTTGAATCTCTGCTCAGCCAGGGAAACTCACCAGGTGTGTAGAATCATGCCTTAAATTGATTGATTGATTGATTGATTGATTGCATTTTTATACCACCATCTGGCAGAAAGGCCACAGTTAAATATACTTACTTTGAATGCCCTCTTAGGGCTGTTATACGTCTATTTCAACTTGGCAGCACACAATAACAGCAGCAGCAGCATTCAAAAAGGGTCCATTTCCTTTATCATTCCTAAGTTCAGGAATAGCTCAAGGACACTAAGAGAGGATAAAATGGGAAGGAACATTGTACACATCATCAAATATCAGGAAGGTTATCATGCAGAAAATTTTATTACTTTGTAATTATTTATTCGATTTCTATACCACACATCTGACCAAAGGTCACGCTGGATGGTTTACAATGTGAGAACATAAATAAACGCATCAAGTATACATATACAATACACATTAATTAAATAAAACACATTAATTAAATAGCCAAACAATCAAAAATTATCAATAAGCATAGTTCAATTAAAAATAACACAAAAATAACACAATAGTGAGCAAAAGTAAAAAAAAATAATATAAGAAAGCAAGAGGTGGAATAGAAACTCTGGACCAGGATCATCAAAATTATTGTCAGAGGTCAGGGAAAACCTGCCTAAACAGCCAAGTCTTCAGTTTTTTAAAAAGACATACAAGGTGGATGCCAGACAGATCTCAGAGGGCAGTTGAATCCACAACCATGGTGTGGCCACCAAAAAAGCCCACTTCCTTGTAGATGTTTTATGGGTTTCCCTCGAGGTCAGAACCCTCAAACGATCTGCTTGGGAGGGGTGAATGTTGCAGGCAGTATTCTGTGGTAGGAGCCACTCTGCCAGATAATGAGGTCTTAAACCATTTAGGACAGGCATGTCCAAACTTCGGCCCTCCAGATGTTTTGGACCACAACTCCCACAGTCCTTTGCCATTGGGAATACAGGCTTGGAATTCTGGGAGTGGTGGTCCAAAACATCAGGAGGGCCGAAGTTTGGACATGCCTGATTTAGGGCTTTGTATATCATCATAAGAACCTTGAAGTCAATGCAGAATGGGATCGGCAGCCAGTGCAATTTGGCCAGTGTGGGGATAATATGTTGGTTCCTTTTTATACCCATTACTAATATGGCCGCAGTATTCTGCACTAGCTGGAGCCTCCTCATTAACCTCAAAGTCAGGCCCATGTAGAGGGCACTACAGTAGTCTAATCTCAAGACTACAAGTGCATGTCCCATTGGGATGAGGGCCCCTGGATCAAGGAAGGCACACAGCTAGGAGATCTGTCACAGAAGGAAGTGCACCGACTGGACAACCAATGCCACCTCGGCCTCCATGGTGAGCAACGGGTCCAGCCAAACACCTAAACTGCACACCTCTTCCTGGTCAGAGAGAGTC
>JAHTLZ010000045.1:2626819-2640838 GCA_023846285.1 Phrynocephalus versicolor
AAGAAGAAGAAGAAGAAGAAGAAGAAGAAGAAGAAGAAGAAGAAGAAATGATAATAATTTGTTATTTCTAACAAATAACATATGTTATCGAGCATTGGGACAGCCAAACCTGTCCTGTATTTCAGATATTCTCATTTTCTTTTTCTCTCATTTATGCAGCACACATTTTCATTGGCAGCTGGTCTACTGTTACTAACACATGAGCAGCTCTGGGTGTCAAAGATGCTACCAAACCAGTGTTCTTATTAAAAGGTAAACATGGAGATTCTTCATCCAGAAAATACTGCAGATGCTCCCAAGGCTGATATATGATGTTGAATTGCCATCCACGAGCACTGTGTATAATGTCTGTTCAAGATGAGAAGTTCCAGTATTGGAAAGTGAGTTCTCTGCATATGAACCCTACCGTCATCCATGCAGTGGTTTCCATTGCCTTTGCAAAAAAGAAGCATATTTAAAAGGGGGAAAAAACAGTGTCAGTTTCGTTCTATACATTTCTATTCCTATCTTGCCAAGAAAACTCCATGGACATGGGGTCATGAAGAATCGGTCACGACTGTATGACACAACAACAACCCCAGACCACCCCGCTCTTCATCTCTTTCATTTTCTTACTGTCCTGCTTTGGAAGCAAAGAGGCCTTAGAAAATTCCACCCTCCTTCCAAAACTCTGCTTCATGAAAGACATTAAAGAAAAGGCGAAAATATAATAGACATCATATATTAACATGTGCAGTATGTAAAGAAATAAAAATAAAAGGCAAGGCCTTGGGTGGATAAAATAAAAGTTTTAAGGGAGAAAATTGGTAGAGAGGAAAAATATTCTTCTTAAGAGGAAAGTTTCTACATGAGAGATAAGCAAAACATTTTCCACAAGAAATAATCCATTCATGTGTAATATGTACAGTACTCTCACCCCGGGGATGTGACTGACTGAGAAAACTGCTGGCAATGAGCTTACACAGACACAAGATTCAGCCATGTGGACTTGTCAGGGATAAAAAGGACAAGGTTATTTGTTTATTTTGAGTATTTATTTTGAGTTCTTCTTCTCATCCTTCTGAGAGCACATGGACAGGGACATATCCACGAGCAGGCAGTGCTATAGAGGAGACCTCCTTGGTTTATGTAGTATTATTATGGATTGAGGGACCTAGAGTTCCAACTTGATCCCAAGGATGGCGCAATTCAAAGAAAGCAGTCTGGTTCTCCAGGTAAGAAAGCCACTCTGTTGGAGCTACTGTTTCCACGATACCGCCTCCTTTTTTTCCTTTCTAGCAGAGGATGCTCCTCATATCTCTGGGGCAGAGGCGTAGCTAGGGTTTGGAGCACACGGGGACAAAGTCAGTCTTTGCACCCCTACTGCATCTCACCCACCGAGCAAGGGGTACCCAATCCTGGGGGAACAGTGTGTGGGGGGGAGAAGGGTCCTACACAAGGCTGGCCTATGCAAACTGTACAGCGCACAGATAGCACCAATCAGGTGAATTTCCCCCCCAAGCATAACCTCTGTAGCATGCTTCTCCCTCCTCCTTTCCCCCGGCTAAGGCTTTGCAATCGTTAGCCTGGGGAAAGGAGGAGAGGGAGGCAGGTGACGGGATTTTTTTTTCAAGCAGCACCTCCGTCACATGCTTCCCTCTCCTCCTTTCCCCAGGCTAGTGATTGCAAAGCCTTAGCAGGGGTTGGGGGAAGGAGGACAGGAAGCAATCGACAGATTGATTTTATTGGGTTTTTTAATGTTGTATTCAATTGTTTTGTTTGTTTGTTGTAAACCGTCCGGAGTTCCTTTTTGGAAGACGGGGCGGTATATAAGCTTTAAAAATAAATAAATAAATAAATAAATAAATAAGAGGTGCTACTTGGGGGGGAAAAAACACATCACCGGCTTCCCTCTCCTCCTTTTCCCCGACTAATGATTGCCAAGCCTTAGAGGGGCAAAAGGAGGACTCCTGGCGGGATGGCGCATGGCTTCCTTCTCCTGCTCCCCCTCCAGGTGGCCCCAGATTGCTGCACACCCTTGGGCAAATGCACACTTCTGCCCCTCCCTAGTTACGCCAGTCCTCTGGGGGTAGGCGGATGAGGATACTGGGGTCTCATCCTCCATCTTCTCCTTCTGTGTCTAGGTGGTGAGTCAGAGGAAGATGCCATATTCGTCTCCTCCTTCACCTCCCCAGAATGAACAGTGGCCATTCCTGATTTAGGTAGTGGAAGATTTTTGTCGACCTTATTTGGTCCATTATTCGGTGTGTGTCCAGCCCTGATTTAGATAGTCAAAAGAATGTGGGTAGAGAAGACGGCGCCACTACACTCAACCCAAATCTTATCGGGATCCAGATAGAGTCCAAACAAAGGCTGCTTTCACACGAGCACTAAAATTCACAGCAAACTTTGATCCAGATCACCCTCCAGAGTGGTCATGTGGTTGATGTTGCAGATCAGATGTTCCCATGGTCACATTTTGAAAATCCGCAACTGTTTTGATCCCATGACTGAAAACCACAGCAATAACGGGGGCAAAAAGGTTTTGGTGCATATTTTTCGTGTTCCCACATACTCGAACAGTGACAAGGATTTTACCACCTTGAGAGCAGGTACTTGTAAAATGCGCTGGGTCACGCTTAAGTGGGCGTGGTCACACTTTATTTTTTTTAAGTCCGCTGCTCGTGGAAAAATGATTCACATCTGCAAGCACTTTGCAGCGGATTTTAATGGTTGTGTGAAAGCAGCCAAAGAGGTCAGCTCAGAAAATGAAGTTTGTCTTATTCTGCAACAGTGAATGAAATGCGCTACAATTCACATTCCGGTCTTAAGGATGGAATGTGCTTGTAATCTCATGCAGTATTAACTGCAATCTCTTGACTACAAGATCCATGATAAATTGAACCTATGTGCCACATAATCAGGTCCAGAAATAATGAACAAAACCCATGATTTCTTACAACTGTGTATGCATGTATGGGAGTATACGTAAGTAAGAAGTATTTAGAAATGGAAAGGGAAAATGGATTCCCCAGAAAGTGTTTCTGGGCTGCAAACAAAGTTTATAGGACATAACTCGATCCAAAGGTGTAGTGGGGGCATGGTATTCCTGCAAGTGCCAGTCTTGAACATCTGCACTCATGTGTGTGCAGCAACATCCACAGAAACACACACACAGGGAGCAGGGACATGAGAGAACTTAGCACGTGGAGCACAGAAATCTAAGTAGGGCAATGACTATCTGAAGGCATTTTCAGGACATAGGCTGTAGAAGACTGAATACTAAATTGGGAACCTCCTTGTGTATATGGCAAGTGGGGTGATAAAATACAGGTTGCCAAACTTATTAATTGTATGCTGTCATGTCAATCTAAATTACGGTGACCCTTTCCCATGGTTTTCTGGTTAGAACATAAGAACATAAGAAGAGCTGTGCTGGATCAGGCCAAAGCTCCATCTACTCCAGCTTCCTGTGTCTCACAGTGGCCCCACCAGAGGCGTCTGGGAGTGCACAAGACTAGATATCTGTCTACTGATACCACTCCCCTGCATCTGGCCCTTGAAGTACCCCAGTTTTAAGCCTGGAGATTACACATCTCCATCATGCTTTGTAACCTGTGATGGACTTCTCTTCCAGGAATCTGTCCAATCCCAAGGCATCCAGGCCAGATGTCATCACCACATCCTGTGGCAGGGAGTTCCACAGACTAACAACACGCTGGGTGAAGAAGTATTTTCTTTTGTCTGTTCTTACTCTCCCAGCTCTTAATTTGAGTGTATTTCCCCTAGTTCTGGTATTTTGTGAGAGGGAGAAGAGTGTCCCTCTATCCACTTGGCTCATGGCCTGCATTATTGTGTACATCTCTCAGTCATATCCCCCTCAGGTGCCTTTTTTCCAGACTAAAGAGCCCCAAATGTTTTAGCCTTTCCTCATAAGGGAGGTCCCCCACCCTAGTAGTCATTTTAGTCACTCTCTTCTGCATCTTTTCCAGTTCCACTATGTCTTTTTTGAGATGCAGTGACCAGAACTGTACACAATACTCCAGGGACGGCCTTACTATCATTTTGTACAATGGCATTATAATGGTTAAAGAATACTCAGAAGTGGTTTGCTATCCCTTTCTTCTGAGATGCCCAGAGCAGAGATGTTGCATCTTGTCCATGGCTTCTTGCAGGAGGCATAGTGGGGACACAAACCCCCAGTCTCTGGCTCCATAGCCAAATCCCTAAACCACTGAGCTATTCAGCCAGCTTCTAAACTTACAAAGGCCCATGGGTCTAGTAAGGAATCCTCAGATACCTAAGAGCTGCATATCCTAATGTGAGTATATGGCATGGCAGAGTGAAGTCATTGTGGAATACCATCCAGTGGTCGTGAACCTTCGGCACTCCAGATGTTTTGGACCACAACTCTCAGAATTCCCAGCCTGCATTGCCAATGACAAAGGCCTGTGGGCATTATGGTCCAAAACATCTGGAGTGCCAAAGGTTTGCCACCATTGTATGCAATCTTTGCACTTGAGTATCAGGATTCCTTTTAAAGAATCTTAAAGCTTTACTTTTGTAAATGAAATGATATAGATATAAAGTCAATGGGCTTTTTGTTATAGAGTCATTGGGTTTTTCATTTACCATCTTGACAATTGACATGGTTCCTAATAGTTGAACCAGAATATGAATACAAATGGTCCTAAAGATGCAGATCCAAACATGGTTCTTATTTTCTTATGTTCTTATGTTCTTATGCATCTAAATAAGTTTTTCAGGCTGTTTGGCTGTGTTCTGGAAATTTTTCTTTCTGACGTTTCGCCAGACTCTGTGGCTGGCATCTTCAAAGTGTTCTGTTTATATACCATCCCATACCACTTCAAGTAGTCTCTGGGCGGTTTACAGTTTTTAATTACAGTATGCAGGCTACACACTGCCCCACCCCCAGGAAGCTGGGTACTCATTTTACCAACCTCGGAAGGATGGAAGGCTGAGTCAACCATGAGTCAAAGTGGAAGGACTTGGATGTCTGTGTTTGGATGTACCTCTCAGGGGTATCCAATTTATCCCAGCAAGTTGCAATTTCTAGTTCTGTAACTGCCTGCAGAGCCCTGCTTTTGTAAAGCCATCTGAATAAAGCAAGGCACTTATCTAGTGCAGAAAACAGATTCGGTCATGCATTTCTCATGTAGCGAGTCCTTCCTTTTTTATATATCCTGCCCTGAAAGATTGAAATCTAATGATTTTGAACCATTGTCAAAAATGGATTTTGCCAGTGGCTTACTCGGATGGAAAGAGAATAAAAGGTAAATAGATAAGAGAGATGTGAGAAGGATTTATTTTTTATTTATTTCTCTCAGTAAAGTACAACACTGCTCTTGGGTATTTTCCAAACCTTCTCAAAATTGGAATTGGCTATCTTCAAACACTATTTGATTGTCCTCAGTTTTCCAGATCATTTCTCCTTGTTGGATTCCACTCTACCATCCTCCTTTATTCTTGCAACTGCCACATATATATATATACACACACACATATATATACACAAAATAACAGTGACAGCTTTACCAGAGGCTGGGTTTACAATTTGGCAGTGTACTCCAGCCATGGTTATGGGAGATCAGCCTTCCCAATTAAAGTTCAGTTAAGCTGATTTGCCTGATTCCCAGGATTTATGGTTACTGCTACATTGCCCTCTCTCTTGTTTGGTTCTGATTATCTTCTAATAGATAATTCCTAGTTCTTAATTCTACCCTGGGTGATATTTTTCAACGTTTACAGTGACTTGTAGCTTATCAAGCTGGCTCACTCCTTCCTGACTGCAAAATCGAGTGCAAATTCTGTATTTTTATATACAAAGGACAGCATTGCTATCACTTTACTTTTCCCTTCAATGCTGACATAGAATTCACCACTGTCAAAATTTGGGTGGTAGAGTGGCAAAAAGTCAACCTCCTTTACAATATACAGTAATACCTTGGTTTAAGAGCATTTTGCAAGACAAGCAAACATTTGCCTTGATCAACAATCAGTGTCTTGATATACAAGCAATGGAGCAGGTACATGAACACAAGTGAGCCAATGATGGCTCTCCATCCCTCCCGCCCCCTGCTGGATTATGGGTGATTGTCTGGACAGTTCCATCTCAGGCAGCACCCAAAGCAGAGGGAGAGGAATAGAGGTCTCCCTTGCACCAGCCAGGAACTTGCAGGTTAGGACTTTATTTATCTTTATCTTTGTATTTTTATTTAATTTGTTTTCAACATCCTTATTTTTTTCAAACTATTTCTAGTTATGCGGCAGCTAGTCCAGTGTGTATAGGGCTGCAAATTGCACTTTATTATTGTCACATTAAAAACACAGAGTAAAATCCAGTCGTTACTCCCAAGCAAAGCAGATTCCACAGCCAGATATGCAAAGCATGGTGCAGACGTGGAGTTCTAACCAACTGCTTTTGTTAGTTTTAGCATTTTGCGTGTACAGTATGTATACGGACAGACACATTTGGTGGGGCCACTGTGAGATAAAGGAAGCTGGACTAGATGGGCCTATGGCCTGACCCAGCATGGCTCTTCTTAAGTTCTTATGTTCTCATATTCTATGGAACCCCAGAAAAAAAATCACCTGAGTCTCCATGATTTCTTATGGGGAAATTTGCTTTGATATAAGAGTGTTTTGATTTACAAGCATGTTTCTGGAATGGATTATGCTCATAATCGTAAACCAAAGTATTCTGTCTCTCTGTGGGGGGGGGCTTTTTATTTTAATTAATTTTATGCTAATCCCTAGATCTTGGATATATCCCTTTGGGAACTATGGTCCAAAACTATTAAATTTTGAAGCTCTCCTCATTTCTAAACTTCCAACACAACAGACAAACACCAATGTTTTCTCACTTTTAAAAAGAAAACATGTAGGATTTTTCCTCCACTGCTCCCATCATACAAAGAGGGCCACTTTGAATATTTGTTCATGGCTTTTTGTCACCACTCGCCATCTTGCCCAGAAAACAGCTTCCATATGATATAGGAACAGTGCCTCATATAGGATGAAAAGTAATGCCCTGACTGGCTGACTCATCAACCTATAGAAGGAAGGAAGGAAGGAAGGAAGGAAGGAAGGAAGACTTTGGGGTGGGGGGGAATACTTCAGACTTTTTGGGGTATATCTCCCAGAACATGTTCATGCCTGAAAAACAACTCTGAGAGTTCTTCTTTCAGCCTTTTGAATTTCTAGTAAATTTCCTTTCCCTACACAGCACAAGTACAGAGATCCAGACAGAATAGCTATCAGTTCCCTGTAGAGTCCACCCCTTTCTCATTAAATGGCACTTAACCCACTCGGGCATCCGGAGAATGAAACCTGTATCTGTATATATTATTTACAGTTGCAAACTGATCCACAACAAACAAGACAACACTGGACATCAGCTGAGAAATGAGAGGGGAAAAGAAGTACTCAGCAGAAAGGCAGGGCTTTATTTGAATTCATAGGCAGGAAGGAATGATTAGTGCTGAGCAGCTCAGAAAATTCCTTTCCAATCAAACAAACTACAGGCAGCATGTGAGATGTTTGCGTGGAGGTCAGAATAATACATAACAATTTCTGATAGAATGCCTGATGAAATATAGAGATTAAAATATTAAAAATATTAAATACAATAAGGTGACAAAACAAGGCAAATATGTATGTATGTATGTATGTATGTATGTATGTATGTATGTATGTATGTATGTATGTATGTATGTATGTATTTATTTATTTATTTATTAGATTTTTGTATCACCTATCTGGCAGCAAGACCAATTACATAATTGTTGACAGGGGGTAGGAAGCTCCATTGATTGGCAAGATGTTGTTGTTGTTGTTGTTGTTGTTGTTATTGTTCAGTTGTTCAGTTGTTCAGTCGTGTTCGACTCTTTGTGACTCCTTGGACCAGAGCTTGCCAGGCCTTCCTGTCCTCCACTACCTCCCGGAGTTTGGTCAAATCCATATTGGTTGCATCAATGACACCGTCCAACCATCTCATTCTCTGCCGTCCTCTTTTCCTTTTGCCTTCAATCTTTCCCAACATCAGGGACTTTTCCAAGCAGTCCTCTCTCCTCACGGGGTGGCCAAAGTACTGGAGCCTCAGCTTCAAAATCTGTCCTTCCAGTGAACATTCGGGGTTGATTTCTTTCACAATGGTTACATTTGATGGTTACTTGCAGTCCAGGGGACTCTCAAGATTCTCCTCCAGCACCACAACTCAAAAGCATCGATTCTGCGGTGATCAACCTTCTTTATAGTACAGCTCTCACTTCCGTACATCCCTACTGGAAAAACCATAGCTTTGACTATCTGGACCAAGATTATTCCAGGGTAAAGCCATTTTTTACAAAGCTTGTGATAAAAGTCAGCTCTTGATTTGGCAAGGTCACAAATAGAACTTCAACAGTTGAGATCCAAAGCAAAGTCATGGTAACTGTTCTGACTGAGCTCAGTTTTCTACCACTACTGGCACATTTTCCACCCTCTTCAAAAGTTTATCTCCCTGGGGGAAATGGCTCTACCCCAGCCTATAGCTTTCACTCATGAATGATCATAGTTTACTTTTCCTCACAAATTCTGTGCCTCATCAAATTCCCCATCACTTTTATCATCTGCTTGTTCTCCTCCTTTACTTGAAAGATACCATTCCCATCGCTGAAATATTTATGCCAGAGGAATGTTTCCGTTTCATTTAATAAATATCTTTTCCAATAGGAATTTTCTGAAAGGCTGAGCAAATTTTAAAATATTTTGCATTCAAATTTATATCAGCCCAGGAATGGAAGAAACAGCTGGCTTTTATAATGTGATCCATCTGGCTTTAATAACAGTGATGTTTTTTTTTCCTGATTGTTTTAATTTACATGCAAGGCAGCTAAGACATATCAATGGTAAAAACTAGATTATAAAATACTGCTGGTTCTACAGCCCTCAACATCACTGGAGCAGTTAAGCCCCCTGTCATGACAAGGCGGCGCCCTTGGAGGGGATGATGATGATGATGATGATGATGATGATGATGATGATGAAGAAGAAGAAGAAGAAGAAATAAGGCAAACGGTAGAACTTCAATTCATCTACATGTACCTGAATCTTATTTCTTTAGAGTGAAAAGATGTCCCAGAAATAAGAACAATTTCAATAGTTTGTCTTTGGCAATGTTCTGAACAACATTGACTGCTTCATATCTATTTTGGAGGATTTGGGGGGAGGGAATTACAGCAACTCTGCAGTTTGCTGATGAAAACCAGGAGGTAGGTCCTGCCCTTGAAAATGACTGGACTATATTAAAGTAATGCGATCAACAGGGGAAAAAATGTAATCAAGGCTGTGCTTTATTACATTCCGATAGCAAGAGTTAAGATTATCCCCCCCCTCTTTTGTTTGATGGTAATCAGTGGCTGTATTTTACTAGCAGTAGGGGTTTAAAGCATTAAAAGGCTTATGGCAACTTTATTTCAGTGATGTATTTGAAACGAATGCTGGAAATGATTGGATTTGTGAGATAAAGGTAATGAAGACAAAGGCCACAAGAACATTTATTTAAGTGTTTGTGGTTTTCTTCTCCATCTCCTTTTAATCTTTCTGGTTCAATGAGGCCTTTAACATTGGGATTAGGAAAAAGAAAGGGAGCTTGCAGGGAGTATGGGCACAGAGGCTGACGCCAACTTAATTTGGGGTCAGAACGCCAACTTAATTTAGGGTCAAAGGGGTATTTCCCCCTGTTTTTTCTGCAGAATGCAGTTCTTAATGAGCCGTCAAGCAGGAATCAAATTTCACAGCATCCCCCAGTTAGGTGACAAGGAAGGGTCAACAGACTGTGAAGAATACAGCAAATAAGAGTCACATTCATCCTTATTGTGGCATTTTGTCCAGGCTTACATAGGCATTCAGGGCCGAATCCTCTTCCGAAGCATGGAGTCTAATCACTTCTCTCTCTCTCTCTCTCTCTCTCTCTCTCTCTCTCTGTGTGTGTGTGTGTGTGTGTGTGTGTGTGTGTGTAAGGCACCCCACTGTGGGGAGAGCTCAGCAGAGAAGGGACGGCTGGGGAGTGAGCCACTTGTCCAAGCAGACTGGGGTGAACTGGACACTATTCGTGTGCTGTTGACGGCAGTGGAAGGGGTGGAGATTAAGGGTAAGGAAGGCGGGAAGGTTGAAGAGAGAGGTGGAAGGAAGGAACCAAAAGTAGAAGGGTTCTTGGTTATGGAAGAAAGTGAGTGTGGAGGGGAGTATAAAAAGTATGAGAAGCTGAACGAGAGGGCAGTTGGAATTTAGGTGGGGTTGGGTAAGGCGGAGCCCATAGAATGGATAGGGCATGTATGTCTCCAGGGCAAGGGTCCCCTGAGGAACGACAGTGGTTGGGATCGCTCAGAGCATCAGAGAAGGCAACCGGAGCCAGAATGGACAAGACATCCCTGTTGTGAAATGATTTTCATTGGAGGGAGTGGACCTCTGAGGAGACAAACAGACCACGAACATTTGGGAAACAGCCGTGTTACTCCTTTAGAACTTGGCAACAGAAATGAAGACGAGTTGGACAGAAGCAGTTAAAGACTTTAGTAAAATGGGTGATGTAGGCACAAATACTCTGTGGCCCCATGGTATTGGATTATGAGGTCCCTCCGGGTTCTTTTCTGTATCCCTGCTATTAACATATCCATGTAACTTTAAGTGAAGGCTGACTGCTGTAATGATCTCTACATAGGGCTGTCCTTGAAGCTGACTCAGAAACTACAATAGGGGCAGAATTTGACAGCTAGGTTGGTCCCATGTGTGTACAAGTGTGATCACACCTCCCAGTCCTGGCTCACTCACATTCTAGACCAGGTTTGAGGGATTGGTTTTAACTAGAGATGTGTGTTTCATTTCAGAAGTGGTCCGGTTCTAAAACGAAACACAGGAGCCCAGCTGGCATTCCCAGCTGGAACCGGACCAACCCTCCAGAACAAAACCAGCCAATCCCTTACCTGGCTCTGGGGTCACACAGGGCTAAACTCCAACAATGAAGAACCCTCTGACATCATCTTTCCTTCTTCCTGGATCTGGCCACTCAGGAGCTGTGCAGGGAAATACATCATACCGCCTCACTTTCTGATTGGCCAGTGCCGGAGAGAAGGAAAGATGGTGTCAGAGGCTTCTTACTGATTGGAACTTAGCCCTGCGCGAGCCCAGAGCAAGGTAAGGGGTTGACTGATTCCATTCTGGACGGTTGGTCTGGTTCCAAACACCAGCTCGGCTCCTGCATTTCATTTCAGAACCAAACCACTTCCAAAACAAAACACCCATCTCTAGTTTTAACCTATAAAGCCATCAATGGTTGGGACACACTACTTGTCAGGGTATGTTTCCCAGAGAACTTTACCCCATGACACCAGGGCTTGCAGGCCTTACTCTTATAGGTTGCTATTGCTAAGGAACACTTTCACAGCAGCCCCACTTTGGGAGATGGGTATATAACTTGGATGTCTTAAATCCAATCATCATCATTACATTTGGAGGGTCTGAGGAGCAGAGTCATCTGAAGATTCACAGCATGTTTGGCATCTCTAACTCACGAGGGGCCATTCTACTACACCCAGAAGTGCCAAATCACACAAATGAGATCTCATAGACTGCCTTGGATTCTGTATGGGAGAAATATGAGAAAATACATACATAGATAGACACACATATACATGGGATATGGCCATTCATAATACCCTAAATCTATACTATATTATTGTGCATCTTATATTCTGAAGGAATAGAAGGCATTCATAAGTTTCATGCTAGGTAGACATGTGCCCTTAGTGATTGCCATAAAATTGATTCCTAGTGAAAGTGTACAAGTGTCGACATACATTTAATCTTGGTGCCTTACTGAAAATTATAAAAGCAATTTGCCATCTGAAACAAGACACACCAGACATCATTCACTTCTCCAGAGTGCATTGAACAACCCATAAACTTTGAAGCACATTTTGTAATCGCTCTCGAAAGAATGATAGGAGGCGCTCCGACACACAGGTCTGGAATTAGGAAAAGAATCAATTAAGTTGTTTGTTTGCTTTTATCTTCTGTCACACATCACAATATAACTAAGGCACAATAATGTAAAAACATTCTCTTTTATTAATTTCAGTCAAGAGACATCAGGGTGTATGAAGACAGCCTTCTTTCTCTCTGTCTCCAGCAGCAGTTAAAATTAAGCTTTTCATAACCATTTTAAAAGCAGCGTTGGAAGGCTTTGCATCTTTTATTGCCAATTGCGTTTTCCCTGAATATGTGACAAGCTGATGAGAATATTTCATCGTACTAATCATCTGCTGTGCCATGGAAAAAGCAATGCATCTCTTCCATCAGGAGTTGGGTTCATGAGCAGAAATGTATGCATACTCATTTCCAAAGAGGGTAGTGGAGTCTCCTTCTTTGGAGGTTTTTAAGCAGAGGCTGGGTGGCCATCTGTCGGAAATACTGTGAGGGGGTTCCTGCATGGCAGGGGGTTGGACTGGATGGCCCTTGAGGTCTTCCAACTCAATGATTCTATGATTCAAAGGGTGTCCAGGACACCATGCATTCAGTGACAACAGGTAAGTGTGACATCCATCTCCCTTCTCTACGCATGCTTTCTTTTCCAACTTGGTCAAGGTCATGTTGACAAACACGGGTCAAAATGCTCTGGCCTGTAGTACTCATGCCCTTTGAAGCTTCCCGCTGCCATATATCAATATGCACAGAAAGAAAATGAGGAGGAAAGAGTAGAAGGGCTGTCTTTATGGATCTCAAAGGGCCATCTACAAATCTCAATGTCACAGACACTTCTTGGCTGGCCGTGAGGACATAGTCTGCTTTCTGAGCTGCTTTGGGGCCAAAATATCATAAGAGAGATGGCCAATGGAAGTCTTTAGTAAAATATTGGTGGTCCATGCTGTGAAACAATGGAAGAGTCTTTTCTAGAGATGGAAAATGTCTGGAGAAAAACATGGGGAAATGCCCCCCCCCCCAATTTTGTCATTTTTTATCCAAAGTTTTTCTCCATGGCTTCAACATTTCAGGAAAGTTTATATCTCTAGTCCATTCCATTGCAAATAATATGAATTTCCCCCAACAATAAAGGTGAAAAAGTTGCAGAGTATTCTACTGAGGTTCCACTGAGTGGCAAGTTCAGCCATCATAGTTAATGTAGGGCTGAGCCACTTGTGCAGCCACTGCTATAATGCAAGTGGTGGTTTCCATAAAGAAAAATGGTCCTTCTGCTTTTGCTTGAGCAGTGGTTCCCAATCTTCGGTAACTAAACTGTTCTTGGACTGCAGTTCCCAAAAATCTCAGCCAGAACAGCTTCTGGTGAAGGCTTCTGGGAACTGCAGTCCAAGAATACCTAGGTTACCCAAGGATGGGAACCACTGTGCTAGTACAATGCATGCATGAGAGGCATGATCCCCTATTATTGGTGGTACTCAAAGTAGAATAATAGAATAATCATAGGGTTGGTAGGGACATTGAACGTCTTCTAGTCCAACCCCCTCCCTAAGGCAGGAGACCTCATACCATCCCTGAAAACGGGCTGTCCAACCTTTTAAAAAAAAACCTCCAGCAATGGGGCACTCACAACATCAGGAGGCAAGCTGTTTCACTCTTAGAAAGATATCAATTCATTTAGGCAAGTCAGAAGTGTTGTATGTGAGTGCTTTGCCCACCCAGTTAATGACAGAAATGAATCAATCTCCCAGTTTCAATTTTACTCCCCTCACATATTTCCTTCTTTGCTTTCATGAAACAGCAGAGGAAGATGAGCTGACATCTCTTTCACTGCCTTATTTTTAATATGGCTATTTTATTTATATTATTATTATTAATTTTAGCATCTTTATATCTTTGGTCTGGCATGTGTTTCATTTGACCTGTGTCTTATTTTGTACTTGTGGTGATATTGGTTTCAATTGTTACTTTTGTTTCTCTTCTTCTTCTTCTTCTTCTTCTTCTTCTTCTTCTTCTTCTTCTTCTTCTTCTTCTTCTTCTTCTTCTTCTTCTTCTTCTTCTTCT
>JAHTLZ010000045.1:2659428-2677931 GCA_023846285.1 Phrynocephalus versicolor
AAGAAGAAGAAGAAGAAGAAGAAGAAGAAGAAGAAGAAGAAGAAGATAAGTAAAACAAAACAAAAGGAAAACAAATGCTAATTAATTACACCTTTATATCAAAAGCACTATTTGCTTTTTAGCTCTGTAGCCCTTGGTTGGACCAGGAATGAGAAATTGGCCCATGTCAACTTCTTGCTATTGCAGTCCCAGACCTGAAATGAGCAGACAACACAAGATATTGGGTTTTAAATTGGGCCACAACTTTATTAATTTATTAATCATTATTATTACTTAGAATGCAAGGGGGCTGCACTAGTGCAAGAAAACCTGTCACCTAGAGCCTATTTACCTTCAGACCCAAATAACCTAGGTGAGTATCTACCTTGCAACGTGCTGGCCTTATTTTGCACATTGCCAAGATCAGGGAGACTAACTTCCCCCCTGGCAGCCATAAACAATATTAACCACAACTAATACCTTATTAATGTTCAACTAATCGTAGCCTGGACTGGTGACATTTTGTTAAAGGCTGCAGAGTCCCATTACAGGGAACTTGTGCAGTTTGCTCAGCTCCAAACAAGATCTTGCACTACCCGCCGTTGTGACCGAATGGAATGCCCTACCTGTCCCAGAGATGAGAATGGGATGGGCAGAAATACATCAATACTCAATTGAGCCTACAAGGTGACCAGCTAATCTCATTCTCATGACTGATAGGGTGGGTAGCCAGGGGCTCCTCCAAGCTGCCAAGAAGGGTGATTAAGCTGCAGGGAGCCCTTTTAGAGGCTTTAGAGTCCGCTCATCGCCCGGAATCACATGGGCGCTGTTTTCGCACCAAATCTGCCTCATATTGACTGCAAAGCATCCTATCCCCGGACTAGCTGAGGTGAGCCTCCGTTATTCCTATTCTAGTTGGTGGTAGACTATTTTATTTTATTTTATTTTATATTTATATACTGCCAGAGTTTCCCAGATGGGAACTCAGGGCAGTTAACAAAAAAAAAGATATACGACAATATGCAAGCAATAAAACAAAGGAAATAATAATAATAATTGGTTCCACAATATCAGATAAAACAAGATCCAAATAGGCAATCAGCAGAATCAAATTTAAAAAAACTAAAAGTACAAAAAACATCACTAAGGCAAGATGACAGGAAAAAAAATTAGGGGAAAAAAGCCCTGACCGGCCAGCAGGGCTGGTCAGCTATTAAAAAAAACATTAAAAAACACACGAAGCAAAATGAAGAACAAAACAAATTGTTTTTAAAAATTCATTTCATTCCAAACAAAACAATTTTTTTAAAAATGAAATGAAAAACGAAATGAAATGCAATTTTGGCATTTCATGCCCATCTCTAAAACTAACATATACATATACAGTGGTACCTTGTATAAAGGAATTAATTCATTCCAAATGAAATTATGTTAAGCAAATTTTCCTTTATACAAATTTCCTATAGGAATGCATTGAAAATGGAGTAATCCCATTTTTATGTTATATGGATTCGCCCCATAGGCGATTCTGTTAAGCAAATTTCCCCTATCTCCGGAATTTTTATGTTGTACAGATTTTATGTTATACAAACTGTTTGTTATACAAGGGTCCACTGTAATCTAACAAGTAGTATCCAAGCCTTCCTCTGTTAGAACCCAAATGTGATGCTGAACAAGATTAGCATATACTGTGTATTTACCTTTTCTACCAACCGCTCCTTTTATAAATCATGGCTCCTCCTCCTTTGTGCGGTTTGGCTTTCTTGGGTAAGGTGGGGTGCTAAAGGTTTGCCACCACTGTAAATGGCACTGCCTGATGTGAGATTTTGGATCTGTTCTCCAAAAACAAATGTTTCGATCTCTGCTGTTTAGATATCAGACAATGATGCGCGTCATCAAGTTACAGATACTCTATCATGCCATTGACATCCTTCTAAATATCAGTTTATTTAAAACTGTGCAGTCCACACAAAAGCCCTGTTCACACATACTGGATGTGTCAATACAGTTTTTTGTATGGACTACATAGTAGTGTATCAGAGAAAGCATCCTAACTGTTAGAGCAGTACAGCAATGGAACCAATGACCTCAAGAGCTGGAAGCATTCAAGAGAAATTCAGACAACTACCTGGCACATACCCTTTGATTTGTATTCCTGCACTTAGCAAGGGGGTTGCTTTAGATGGTCTTGTAGGCCCCATCCAACATCACTATCCTGTGGAGGTACCAAATGTATGTGGGGAATTACAGGGTTATTCCTATGATGGAGCTTTGGCTCTTGTTTTTGAATAAAACAGTGCTCCCCAAAGTTTGGTTCCCAGATGTTCCTGGACTGCAACTCCCAGAAATCCTAGCCAGGCTTCTGGGAACCATAGTTCAAGAATATCTGGAGAACCAAGGTTGGAGAATACCAGATTAGAGCAAGGAAAAGAGATTCCATTTGAACATTAGGAAGAACTTCACGATGGTTAGAGCTGTTCAGCAGTGGAATATGCTGCCACGGAGGTTGATGGAGTATCCTTCTTTGGAGGTTTTTAAGCAGAGGCTGGATGGCCATTAGAGATGAGCACGAAATGGAAAGATAGCATTTTGTTTCATTTTGTTTTCTTTCTGTGGGTGTTTTTTTTTCATTTCGTTTGTAATAAATGTTAAAGTAGTTTCATTACAAAACAAAACGAAATGAAATGAAACACTATGCTCCCCTGGATCTTAAAAAAAGAAAAATGCAGGGGAGCTTCCTCAGTCAATTCTAGGTAACCCCCTGAAGATTGGAAAGGTTTGGGGTTCAGGGGGCTGAGTTATGAAACTCCAAAAGAGGTGCCCCTTGGAAAAAAATATTTCTAATTGGGATGGAAGCCATGCCGCAATGGCGCTACGCTCACCTTCGGCTTGGCTTCAAAAGTTCTGGTTCCAATTAGGAAGGTTTTTTTCCAAGGGGCACCTCCTTTCCAAGAGGTACCCCCGTTGGAGCTTCCTGACTTCCAAACCTTTCCAAATTTGGAGGGCTTTCAGGGAAGAGCTTGTGCTCCCATGCCATTGATTCCTCTAGTACAGTGATGGCGAACCTTTTAGAGACTGAGTGTCCAATTGTTATTCAGTCATGTCTGATTCTTTGTGACCCCATGGACCAGAGCTCGCCAGGCCTTCCTATCCTCCACTGCCTCCCGGAGATTTGTCAAATTCATTTTGGTTGCATCGATGACATTGTCCAACCATCTCATTCTCTGTCGTCCTCTTTTCCTTTTGCCTTCAATCTTTCTCAACATAAGGGACTTTTCCAAGGAGTCCTCTCTCCTCATGAGGTGGCCAAAGTACTGGAACCTCAGCTTCAAAATCTGTCCTTCCAATGAACATCCAGGGTTGATTTCTTTCAGGATGGATAGGTTTGATCTCCTTGCAGTCCAGAGGACTATCGAGACTCTCTTCCAGCACCACAGCTCAAAAGCATAATTTCTGTGGCAATCAGCCTTCTTTATAGTCCAGCTCTCACTTCCATACATCACTACTGGAAAAACCATAGCTTTGGCTATTTGGAGTATCCAAACTGCTATTCAAAACCCACTATTTTTTTACAATTTAACCTGAATTCAGGTGGTTATGCAGGGTGCCCACAGAAAGGGGTCTGAATGCCACCTTTGGCACCCATGCCATAGGTTTGCCAACACTGCTCTAGGATTAATTGTTTCATTGTGGAGGGAAAACATTGTGTTTCATGACAAAACTAAACTTGTCCTACTGTTTTATTAGGTAATGAAGTGATTCATTACCCACGAAATGACGAAACAGCATTTCATTTTTCATTTCATACCCATCTCTAATGGCCATCTGTTGTGAGTACTTTGATAAGGGTTCCTGCATGACAGGGGCTTCAACTGGATGGCCCTTGAGGTCTCTTCCAACTCTATGCCTCTATACCTCTCCACTCAGAAGCAGCCCAGCCACTTACCAGGCTCCACGCATAAGGAGGCTCTGCCCTTATTCTCATCACACCAATTGTGCAAGGAGCCCAGCTCACTGTACTGTGCCATCCTGCATAACACATCCCTTCAATGCTGAGTTATGGAAGAAAGTGTCACTGCTTAGCTGAAGAGTGCTCTGTTGCACAAGATACAAAGTGTTCATCTCTAGATCTAATAGTAATAGAAATCAAGAAATATGCCTTTAGCTCCTAAGCTGGGCTAAACTAGCCATTGTATGGGAGGAAAAGTACAATCAGCAAGACGGCCTTGGGGATTCTGATGGATTCTGAGTCTGATTCTTATCCTTATTACAAAAAACAAAACAAAACAGGGAAATGTGTTTGTTTCTCACTGAATCCAAGGATGTACTCTCAAAGGATGGTGGTGGACATGTGAACAACAATCGTGTGAAGGGTTCTGTTTCATGGCCGTGGTCATCAAGTGGACTTGTATCTGTAGAACCAGAACGCCAGATCAAATGTGCCTGTGTTTTTGCGGCTGTTTGTCAGCATTTTCTGAACCTCCTATAATTAATTTCACACAATCAGCACAGAATCATTAAGTGAGCTGCATGTATGTACACATTAGCCTCAAGACTCAGATATTCACTGAAGCAAAGGTGCAGTTTTCACTGTCTAATTATCTACTCAAGAAAACCGAGAATAAGTAAGAATAAGCAAGTGAAGAGATGCTAGGATTAAAGTACCCAAAATAACAAGACAGATTTCCAAGATCAATAAGAAAAGCTCTTGCCACTGGCTAATTTCGATACTTGCTTGCCATGAGCGGCATTTTTGTTTTTCTTTGCTGGGGTTTTCTTTCTTTTCATGTATATATTGGAAATGGCATTATTTTGACATGGAGGGGGAGCAAGGAAGCAGGAAAGCGGGGAAAGTAGCATTGCCCATAGCTTTAATGATGATTGCAGCAACCCATGCAGTGGGGCATGATGGGGCCATGGTGCACTGGAAGACAACATATCTGAGTCTCACATGGACTCCCCTCCACTTTTGAAACTAGGCTCCTCCAATGTCCCATCACAAGTGTTGAAATAAGGATCAGCCATCTGTCCATTTGGCTTCTGTATAGGCAGGGACTAAGATGGTTACTTCACATCCCTCTCATCGCGGTTCGCTGTCCCACTTGGGACTGGTATGAAAAAAGGTTACTCCACATACATTGCGTGATGGCAGGAGTTTGTCCCAACTACGCCCCCTGAACCGAGAACAGAGTGTGATGAAACATACCTCTCCCTGGCCTTGGGAATTGTCTTGTCTCAGTTCTTGTTTCGAGACAAGTGCCCGTGAAGTAACACTTGTCACACAACACATGCATTCTCCATCTAGTGGCAGGAGTGTGAAGTTGCATTCCCCAGTACAATCCCAATGCCAAAAATAATGCATTGGAGAGAGGGAAGAAGGCATGAAACCGGGAGTTTTGCCGCTTAACGCATGAAAGGCAAAGTTGTGGCGATTCAAAATATCGAAAAACCGAAGCCCGGGCCAAAAAAAGGGGGGTTAAACAAAGCCAGGAAAATTCAGTAATTGTCACGAAACAAGGACGTAAAGTAAGAGTTGTCACGATGCCATCAATCATGGGTAAATAGAAACAGGGACAGAACCGGGACAAGACCACGTGGCCGTGAACAACGTTATCATGAAATGAACGTAATCTTGGAATGAGGAAGGACGTGAAGTAACCGTCTAATTTGGCTTCTGTATCTGCAGTGAGGTGACAAGTGTATCCCTGCCATGGAGTTCTCTAGTCTATGAGAATAATAATAACCTTTGAACTACAGAACTGGAAGGCCAAACCCCTCTCAAGGAGGGACAGTGGGGAATTGAACTCCCAACCTCGAGTTCAATGGTCAGATATGCAAGCCACTGAGCTATCTAGCAGTTTGGATGTACTGTGTCTGATCCACTCTATAGAGTAAGGCCAGGCCAGCTTTAGGATGGGACTCCAGCCTGGTCTCTTCGTCATTAACTCCTTCCTTAGCTTTCATGTCTGAACTTCAGCTGGACCTGTGAGACTCGACTGCCATCACACACATTCTCTAAGTACAGCTTTCTAGATAGGCAGTACCCTTATGTTCTGCTGGGAATGAGATAGGTCTGATGGCAACGATATAAAAAAACTATTTGCACATTTGTCTCATCCTCCATGAAAAAGGGTGTCTCGGTGAACCAAACCACTCCATCAAAAGACAGTCAACCACTGCTGGATTTTTCATTCCTAAGTGAGAGTGGAAATGCAAGCACTTATCTTCTCACCATCAGAAAGTGCAAAATGTGTGTTGGGGGGTATCTCATGAAACGCCAGTACAGTAGGGCCCGGTATCCACTAGGACAGGGCTGTTCAACTTTGAAAAGGCCAAGGTCTACTTTTTCCAGCCCAAAGTGCCTGAGGGCTACTACACTAAAACCTCTATTTACGAATTTTATCCGTTCCTAGCACATGCTCATAAGTAAAATCTTTTGTTAAGTAGAGCAATGGTTTCCCACAGGAATGCATTGAAAACCAATTAATCTGTTCTGGAGGGAACAGATTTCAATGTGCCATGGCCCTTGAATTGCCCTGCTCGGCTGAGACAGTGGGCTGGCACACCCAGAACTTTGCTGGGGCAGTGGTGGTCCTTAGGATGGGGGAGGGAGGGGTGGAGAACTTATCCCATCACCTTTCTTATTGATGGCCGACAGGCTACTTTTGAACCCTTTGCAGGCTACCAGTAGCCCGTGGTCTACCTATTGGGCAGGCCTGCACTAGGAATTGGTTCCAGGCCCTCTGTGGATAATGAAAACCATGGATAAGAGAGAACGCCTGATCACCCACCCCCAAACTGCTGTTTCCTGACAGTAGCTTGCTTTATGACTGCTGTTTTGAGACAGTAGCTTGCTTTATGGCCGCTGTTTGTGAGAGTAGCTTTTTGTGACAATAGCTTGCTTTGCAGCTGGTGTTTGTGACAACAGCTTGCTTTACAGCTTGCTTTGTGGCTGCTGAATTATATATTTTTTCCTCTGCCAACCGTGGATAACTGAATCAGTGGATACGGGGGTCCTTCTGTAGTTGGTGTTAAAAACCTGCATTTTGTGACAAATACATTTGAGGGGGATTGTGCAAAATGAATTACAAAAAGCTACAATTTTTTTGGCCCAGCAGGGAGAATTTAATTGATTTTTTTAAAAATCAAAATCTCATTTTCAAGGATGAAAGAAACAAAGGTTTACAACATTTTTACTCTTTGCCTATACTGCTTGCCTACTGAAGGGAGAACTGGCGCTCAAGCCAAGGTGGAAAAGAGTTCCTTATATCTTGGAGTTCATTAAAGAATCAAAACGGACCCCGAAGCCTATTGAACATTTATTGTTATTTATAAATTTATTTGATTTATATATTTTTCCATTAGTACAAGCACTACTCTGGGAGGTTTACAGAATAAAACGTAACACCTTCAAGGCTCCACAAAGCAAACATATAATCAATTAGTTAAGACTGACTCATTAACAGAATCTATTATTTACCAGGAAGAATCACCTACATCTTTAACCAGAGATGAAAATGTTGTTCTTCCCTGACTAACAGGACTAGCAGACAACAAGAAAAACAAGTAAATACAACACAGCTTCCAGGAGGTTTTATTTATTTATTTATTTTTATTTTTATTTTTATTTTTTTGGCCTGCAGTGTTATTTTAAATGTCTCATATGTATATTGAATATGGGGGAAATAAAAAGAAACCAGCCTATAAATGACTGCTGGGTTTCTGTCTGCGTGAAAACGCCAAAGGGCCTGAGTTTCAGGGTTAAGCTATTGCGTGGTGTGGGTGGGTGTGGGTGTGTTTTCTTGTAAAGATAACAACACTAGGCAGTTGGAGCCAATGGTGTTCTATTAAAATTCATGTCAATATGTTCTTTAGCCTCAGGGCTAAGTTCTCACAGAGGTGGTAAAACTGTGCCTGTGCTTTTGCACTTCAGACTGCCGGTGGATGTGTGGGAGAGGAGATTCGTCGGTATTAATCTTCCTACACACAAAATTCTTATATATAAACAACTGGATGTCGTGGAGGTGGGCCAGGAGAGGCAAAAGCAACAGCCAGAGGCCTGATGCAGCTTTACTGCCTAACTAAAAAGAACCCCCCCCCCAACCTGTCAGAACTCAGCGAGCACTTTGTTTGATTATTGGTGTCCAACAGGCCACCAGTATATTGTGCAGGAGCAGCATTCAGCATGCCACAAGGCAAATCAAAAAATAAGTGTGCCCCAAACACAACATTATAACTCAGAAACTGGACATTGAATCCGCACCAAATTGGGTACGGATGTAACAGACAACCTGCTCGTGTTCTGTGCTAAATTTGGGGCCATTTACGCAAAAAACTTTTAAGTTATTTAAAAAATAACTGTTCTCTCCCCCGCCCCAATGCAGAAACATAACATCTGAGAATTCTGAAGGAGCTACTTGCATAGCACAGTATTCTGGTTGATCAGTATGTCTCTCTGTCTCCAGTTAGCCCTCAGAGAAGGTGGAAGTCTGTCAATTTTAAGCCTGCTATGGCCTTCACCATGAAAGAAAGACGTGGTACAGTGACCCCCTGCCATTTCGCAGTTCAGGTCCCGCGGTCCCGCTACATCGCGGGATCGCAGTACGTGCACTGTGGGTGGGGGCGATCTGGTTGCTCCGTGCCCCCCCCCGCACCTCAGAGAAGCCGCGGGTGGGCTGTGCGGAGCGAACATGTCGCTCTTCTCCCCCCCTGCGACTCTGAAAGGCTTCGGAGTGGCCGGGGAGGGCTTCGCAGGGTGATCGGGTCGCTCTCCGCGCCCCCCCAGGCGGTTCCGAAATGCTTCAGAGCGGCCGGGGAGGGCTGCGCAGGGCAATCGGGTCGCTCTCCACGCCCCCCGGTGGCTCCAAAAAGGCTTTGGAGCGGCCGTGGAGGGCCACGGAGGGCGATTGGGTCACTCTCCGCCCCCCCCGGGTGGCTCCAAAAGGCCTCGGAGCCACTGGGGGGGCAGCAGGGGTGATCGGGTTGCTCCATGCTGCCCCCCACGCTCCTCCAATGCTTTTTGGACAGGCGTGATTGCCCCCCGCCCCCAGGGCCCCCACTTCCGCATATCACGGATTTTCGTGGATCGCAGGTGGGGTGGGTCCCTAACCCCCGCGATCGGCGGGGGGTTACTGTAATGGGGAGTCTTCGATTATACTGTTGTACTGGACTGTATCTTGTCCCTCATTACTGTAAGCCGCCTTGGGTCCTTTTCCAATCAGAAAGGTGGAAAAATAAATAAATAAATATTATGGCAGTGAGCAGAAGAAGGTATCCTGTGTAGACTATCTTGACTGCTGCTACTGATGCTGTCTTTCATGGCTGCCCTTTGCTATATAAAGCTTGGCATTCTTCTTCCTGCTGGCAATGCTGGTATGATATTGTGCAGCGATACTGGGCCATTTCATGGTTTTTTGATTGATGGATAGAGAAGCAGAATATCCGACATTCATAAACTGAAGTTATTTTGACCAACTGAACAATCGGCTGTCTCTAGCAGAGCCATGACTAGGGTGAGGTGACTGGGCATTTACATTTATAAGGTGCAGTTCTTTTGCTCTGAGAAGAACATATAAAATGAGCAAAAGGGATGGTTACAGTCAACTCCTGGCTGTCCAAAAGTCGCTAATGGAACCTGACCTGTGGCAACATTTGGAAAGCTGCAAGTGGGCCCCTCCCCACCAAAACAGATACTGTGGTTGTGGATTTTGCAGTCCTGCTGTTTCTTTTTAGGAGTATCCAACTTCAGTATATTTTCTTTAGTCAATCTGTGAACGGTCTTTCTTATACAGAAATAAGGGCTCCACGTGTAACCCAAACAAAATAAACCACAAATGCAAAAATAGGGGATACCTTTAGGTACTACCAAAAAGAGATCATCAGACAATATGCAGGCATTAGGGTTAAAAAAAAAACCCTAATCTTTATCAGACTTATACCAGCGTGAAGAAATTAAAAGTCCAAAAGTTTCATGGCAAGATGGATTTTGCCAGGAAAATTGCTTTTGGATGCAAAGTCCAAAAGTTATCACGAGGCACATCTCTCTTAGATGTAAATCAGGATAGGTGCAGGAAGCAGTGGTTGCTGCTTTAACTGAGGCAGCTGTGGGTTGGATATCATGCCCCAGTCCTTCAAACAAAGAAGCACAGGGGAAATCCATCATGCCAAAAATTTTGTACTTCAGTTTTCCCCCACTGGTACAAGCCGATGAAGGGGTGTTTTTAATTCCCAATTGGTCACATATTGCATGATTTTTTTTCAGTCGTTTGTAAAGGTGCTGCCTGTTCTTGCATTTTTTATATAGTAGATCAGAATAGGCATAGTGGGCACCAAGGATTTCAGTACCCTATAGCTTAGTTTGCATGAAATTAGCATATGGAGGATTGAAGGGCAGAAAAATGAGGAAGAAAGTTCTAGTATCACACAATGGCCATATCTGTTCTAAAAGAAGGGAGAAGCCGGTGGCAGTACATGTTCTGGAATGGACAGGTTCATGCCATTCCACTTTAAATACCAATGAGTGGATTCATTTCCTTCAGTTTATTCCTCCACAGGCTGACTGCAGTCTCAGAAATAAGCTTCCAACTACCTCTCTTTTGGGGAGGATTACAAATGCTTATTTAGTGGGGATGTGGACCATGGTGGATCCTTGGGGAGTCAAAGTTAGTCCCTGAGCCTACCAAAATTGTCCACCCCTGAGGTAAGAAATAGTCAGTCCAACTTCTAATTCCTCCCTCCTCCACTGTGGACCAATAAAAACAACGATGTGTCTGTTACGCCTGCAAAGCTGCTGGAAATGAAATGAGAACACATTCACTTTCAATTGTGTTGCACTTATATACTATCTACGTGCGATTCATAAATGCACTCAAACAGCAAAAGCCCAACTGATAAGTATTTCTAAATTGCTTTGTTATCACTAAAAAACAACAACTAGGTGTTATGTTATCTGTCACTTCCACACTCTGATTGCTGGCTGTTAGCTGTAAGGGTGCAAGACGGATCATTGTCTTAACCGCTTACAGAAAGGAATGCTACCAGCCCTGGGCCTTTGCTGCCATGGCAACGGTCTACTAATTTGCTGGGTAACATTTAGGTGATAAACAAGCTCAGAAATCACTGTTGACTCACACCAGGAGAAGGGGGGGTTGAAAAACAGAAAATAAACCCCCATATGCTTTCTGTTGAACTTTTCTAAACAGCAATCTTTGTGTGCCACTTGGCAGTTTCGGGTTTTACAGGAGACCGGTGCTCAATCTTCTCTGAGACACAATAAGATTAAGTCATTCTTGCCTTCCCCAAATTTCGGAACACAGTATTATTCATTTTAATGCTGGGAGAGTGGAAGGAAACGTTTTACCCTGGCTTTGTTCTTCTCTTTGCACAATTAATTTTAAAAAGTGTTTATAGCATTTGCAGGTTACTTGACTTTTAATCCAATCTCTTGAAGAGAGATCTCTTTTTCGGGCTGAAATCCTGCTGCTGCTTGTAGTACAGTGGCTCCCAATCTTCAGTCCCCAGATGTTCTTGGTCTATTTCCAAGGGGAAAGGTGGGGTAAAAATACTCTAAAATAAATAAATAAATAAATAGAGATGGGCACGAATTTTTTAAAAAAATGGCGTTTCGTTTGTCGTTTGTTGTTTAGGGGGTCCGTTTCGGTTCATTTCCTTTTTTGTGAATTTTTGCAAAAAATTTGTTTTCGTTTTCGTTCATCTCATTACCATTTATTTCAATTTTTTGTGATTTTTTTTAGCATTTAAAGCAGTTCACTGTATTGCCGTAACAAAAACGAAACACACGACAAAATTTCCGGTGTTTCTGTTCGTTTCGTTTTTATTTTAGAGACAAAATTTGTTTGTCGTTTTGTTGCGTAATGAAACGAAAAAATGAAAACAAAAACAAAAAAATTTTCATTTTGTGCCCATCTCTAATTACAACTCCCAGATTTCCTGGCCAGCACAGTTAAAGGCGAAGGCTTCTGAGAGTTTTAGTCCAAGGGTATTTGAGGACTCAAGGTTGGGAGCCCTTGTCTTATACTAGAACTGTCAGAAACCACAGGAGATATTGGTTGTGTTAGTAAAGCTTTCTGGGCGCTGCTGAAGCTCAACTTCATGTATCTGTTCAGGGTTGGACAACATGCTATAAACCAGTGATGGCAAACCTTCGGCACTCCAGATGTTTTGGACCACAACTCCCACAGTCCTTTGTCACTGGCAATAAAGGCTTGGAATTCTTGGAGCTGTGGTCCAAAACATCTGGAGGGCCCAAGTTTGGACACCCATGAACTAATATAAAAATCAACATCTTGTGAACTAAGTTAGTGGAGCATTTTCAGTTTTAAATATTAAGAATAACAAGCTAATTTCCCAATATCCACTATTTGAATCTAACTAATGGATTTTTAAGCTGGCTTGCTCAATGTTGTAGGTCTCTGGTTGCAAAGCCAGAGTTTGAGACTTTTGATTCCTCACTCCTGACAGGCACTGGACTCGATGATCCAGCCTTGCAGTTCTAAGATTATTCTAAGCCAAATGTTCCAGTTGTTCAGGATTCCTTACTAGATCAGGAGCTGTCCTGTTTTCTGTTGTCAGGTAGCTTCCCCTCCCCCGCTGCATTGGTGTATGTGCTAAAGAACCTAATAAGCTGTAACACTCTGTGGAACATGTTGTCTGAGTACACATGAGGGTGCTATCATTCAGCTTGTGTGATTCTTTCTCAGAAATACCTACCTTTCTCGTTAGTGACTAGTCACTTCTTGCCGCAGTGAGTTATCAGAAGGAATCCGTAACAAAAATTAATCTGGTATCGCACCGCAAAACTGGAAATTCTGCAAATGGTGGACACCATCCTATGGCAATCCATTGTACACTCAGGTGTGCCTGAGTTGCAGAGTTAGTTGTGCGCCTAGAATGCATAACAGTTGACCAACAACATGCAAAAATCAGCTGCACAATAGCCACGTATGGTATTCCACAATAATTTTTTGGACATTGTATTTAAAATGAGTAGTAACAATACCATTTCAAAGATGGAACACTCTAAACTTGAGTTATTTCTTGTGATGAAATAATGCAGTTGTGCTGCATTACTACCACTGCTTCTGCACAGAAAGGATGGAGAGGAATTTTGTTGGATTTGACAATCTCCAGAGTAACATTTTGGCACCTACTGAGGCATATGGAAAGACATAGTGTCCCTATGCTGAAGAATTTGCACATTTGAGAGGTTTATGGTCACCTTGAAGATATAAAATATGCACAGCACCATGCACACTTTAAAAAAAGGAAATGGCTAAAATGTATACTATTAAAAAAAAAAAAGAAATGTGGAAACCGTTTCGTCAATGAGGAAAATGTAAATCAGTTTAAGTGTTTCAATAAAGGTATGCAATAGGTGTAAATAAATATGTGTAAAAGGAAAAATATGCACACATGGCAGAAAATCTCTTATCTAGCATAGCAAGTTACATCTAGACCAGGGGTGTTTAAATTTTGGCACCCCAAATGTTTTGGACCACAACTCCCAGAATTCCAAGCCTGTATTGCTTATGACAAAGGACTGTGGGAATTGTGGCCCAAAACATCTGGAGGGCTGAAGTTTGGACACCACTGATCTAGACCCAGCCTATTGAATCAGTGAACATTCGATGAATCAATTCATTCATGAATTCCATTGGGCCTACTCTAGTTGTTACCCTTGCACCATCAATCACAACTGGGGTAGGCCCGTTTGTATAAATGGAATTTGTGGAAGAGCTGACTCACCCAGTTTCCACTGATTCAGCAAACCTAGTTCAGTGCAACCTACGACAATGCACATTAGGTTTTCAGCCTAGGGACCGGGGTGTGGGGGAGTTCTTCCTGACAAATAAAAAACTAAGAATAAGAAGATGATGCAGAGGTGGGTTGGAGAAATGCAGTGAAAGAAAGACTAAAGGCTCTATCCCACGTCCTTTAAAATTCTGATTAAATTTCAAGATAAAGCGTTTCCAAAAATATTGTCCCTACATACACCGGGCTTAAAAAATAAAAACCTGGTTATGCCCCCTCTAGCAAGTTTTCCTTGACCTACTAGAGAAGTTGGGATTTTTTTGCTCTGGTAAAAAATGTGAGCCAGAAGTCCGTGGGAGCCGTATCATCCGGTTTTCTGCTCCCTCCCCCAGCCCCAACCAGCTCGTCCTGATTCTGGTTGGCACTTTTTAATTTTTTAAAAAAATTCTCCTCCCCCCAAGCTCTGTTCAGCTGGCCTTCAGGCTGTCAGCACTGCTTTTTTTGTTTGTATGTTTTCAGTTTTTTCCTAGCCCAACCAGCTCCTGGGGCTGGTCGTTGCTTTTTAATTTTTTAAAAAAATATTCCCCTCCCCCCAGCGCTGTTCAGCTGGCCTTCGAGCTGTCAGCACTGGTTTTATTATTATTATTATTATTATTATTATTATTATTATTATTATTATTATTATTATTATTATTATTATTATTATTATTGTTGTTGTTGTTGTTGTTGTTGTTGTTGTTGTTGTTGTTGTTGTTGTTGTTGTTGTTATTATTATTATTATTATTATTATTATTATTATTTACCCCTAGCGCCACCTGCTGGCCGTGGGGCTGAATGGGGGCATTTTTTGAAAAAAAAAATCTTTGTACATGGGATCCCACATCTTCAGTCATGTGACCCAGAAAGAAGAAAAACCAGGCTTTCACAATATCTGGATCTTCTCCCGGGGGAGATAGTGGCCTAAGAGATCTCCGGCCATGTGTAGGATCTATCATCCTCCAATCATTATTTTCCAGCTGCCTCTAGGACTGCTACAAATACAGATCCCTCATATAAGGGGGGAAATCTGGTTTTCCCAGGAACTTATTTGGCACAAAGAAGACAAATCAACCCCTTTGTGCTGAAATATGAATTCTGATCAGCTGTACACATTGAACTAGAAATTGTTCATTTGGCTGATAATTGTTCTCGGTGGAACCATCAAGCTTGCTGGGTGATGAACAGTCAGTTCCCCACACAGTGTGACCTACCTCGCAGGGTTATTCTGAGGACAGAACAGTTTTGAACTCACTGAAAAAGAAGTGGGATATAAATGTGACTGATGCATAAAGGATCTAGTGAGAACCTATTTTACTCTATCCATCGGGGGGGGGGAGTGATAAGCATTTAGTATCACAATTGTGCTGAAACCACAAAGGCAGATTTTAAGATTTAGTAATTGTGCCAAGCTTTGGGTCTACATGGGTGAATCCTCCATCATCCTCTTCCCACTTATTTCCTTCAGTTCCCAACTTCTTTTAACCCCAAACACAAAGACATTTGAAGACTGGAGTAAATTCTTAACAAGCATGACATGGAAAAAAGCTCTCCACCAACGTATTTGGACTCAGGCAAAGGCCCAGATCATAATTTTCAGGAGCTGTAACTGGCGGTACATTTGTGGCACAGGAAATATTGAAACATGCTATGTTCTACATGCTGCCCAAAATGAGACAATCTAGGGGAAACTGTACCATTTGATTCTGCTAATGTACATACTTAGCAATCAGTGGGAAACTAATTATGTGGCTCCTATCTTACTCTTCATTTTTAATGTGGAGTGGCCTAGGATAAAGTCTTCAGTCCTGTGAAATTAATGAGTTCTTGACATTAGTGCTAGGGGAAAAACCTGAATATTGTATAGCCTATGCACTGTTAGAAATTCAGTATTTGAAATAATATGCCTCTATCATTAGTGTCAAAGTATTTTGCAATTTGTTCTGCAGGCGGAAGCAAATACTTGTTGAACAATTACATAGACAGAAACAGAAACAAAGTCAGAGCTTACTTAAAACAAAACAGCTATATTGCATATATAAAACAAAGCAAAGTGTTCTGCATATATACCGCCCCATACCACTTCAAATATTCTATGGGTGGCTTACAGTTTAAATACAGTATGCAGGCTACACATTGCCCCCCTCCAGCAAGCTGGGTACTCATTTTACTGACCTTGGAAGGATGGAAGGCTGAGTCAACCATGAGCTGGTTACCTGGGATTGAACCCCAGGTCATGAGCACAGTTTAGCTGCAGTACAGGCATTTAATCACTGCACCACGAGGCTCCTATACACAGATAAGTTACATGGAGAAAAATCAACAGCATAACAGCATTTCAGCATACATGGCACACATAATTGGCACACAGCACAGAAAGCAAGAATGGGTGCCTTACTCATGAAGGCCCATTGAACACCGATTAACAGAGCACTTATATACATTTGTGTGTCCAATCAGGTAACACTTATATGCATTTGTGTGTCCAATCGGAGCACTTATATACATTTGTGTGTCCAATCAGGTTGCATCATGGCTATTGCAGCACCTTGCATCAGCCAAAACCATTTAAGCCCATTCTTTACACCTGCAGTCTAATAGAAAAAGACTTTAGACTGAATCAGTGTGACTGCAGACTCCGTCTTAGAAATCAATTAAATACATACAGAACATTTATTTATATACCTGTCTAATACATAGTTTCACTAATTAATATCTGACAGTTTTGGTATTATGAACAATACATTATCACTTGGTTGCACTTGCCAGAGTCCCCCCTTAATAAAATCTATATGTATGACGGCAATAACACAACTGTTTTCTCCCTTTTGGTGGTTTTCCTCCAGCATGGTTGGATGTGCACAATTTCGCCACCAGGCCATGGCCCATCAGGGAGAAGAAAGCTCACCAGAAAGGGGCAAATGTTGTCATATCTGCTTTTCATTTCCCCAGCAGGATTCTGTACAGTGTTTAGAAAAGCATCTGACCTTTGAGGAATTATCCTTCCCTCTATATTGACAAATGCATAGAAATGATGTAGGATGGGAGATATAGGATGAGAGTACCTGTGAAAGGGATCTGGGAGTCTTGGTGGACCATAAATTGAACATGAGTCAGAAGTGTGATGTGGTGGCCAGGAAAGCCAATGTGATTCTTGGTTGCATCAACAGAACCATAGTGTCTAGATCAAGGGAAATGATAGTACCACTCTATTCTGCTCTGGTCAGACCCCACCTGGAGTACTGTGTCCAGTTCTGTGTGCCTCAATTTAAAAAGGATGTTGACAACCTTGAGTGGGTACAGAGGAGGGCGACCAAGATGGTTGAAGGTCTGGAAGAAATGTCTTATGAGGAATGGCTTAGGAAGCTGGGAATGTTTAGCATTTCAAAAGGAAGGCTATGGGGGATATGATAGCTATGTTTAAATATTTGAAGTGAAGTCATATTGAAGAGGGAACAAGTTTGTTTTCCATGGCTTCAGAGACTAGGACTCAGGGCAGTGGTTTCAAACTACAGGAAAAGAGATTCCATTTGAACGTTAGGAAGAACTTCATGGTGTTTAGAGCTGTTAGGCAGTGGAATATGCTGCCAGAGGTTTTCTAAGCAGAGGCTGGATGGCCATGTGTCGGAAATACTGTGATGGGGTTCCTGCATGGCAGGGGGTTGGACTGGATGGCCCTTGAGGTCTCTTCCAACTCTATGATTCTATGATTCTATGTGATCATGTCAGAAAGCTAGGTCTAGTGGCCATTCTTGCCAAACTAACCAGGTAGCTCTAAGTAAGGCAAAGTGTCCATTTGTTCAGTTTCTGATTGAGACAAAGGTGTGGAAGGGCTATAGAAAACACAATGTGGTTGGAAGCTGGGTAAAGATGGTGCAGTCCTGCTAGGTGGCTGCTTTGATTGTCTTATGAAAAGTCTTCTCCCAAGCAGATCTCTTTATCTGCCCATTTTTAATATTAGGCCACAGGGTATACCTTAATAGGCCACTAATAAAATAACAAAACATTATTGCAACCTTTCGAGTACAACTCACTCTTCTTCAAAGCATGTACCAAAAGTCCAGACATGGCAAGAGACGTGCTTGACCAGGAGGTTATTCTTAGATCAAACTTCCTTGGCAGGATGATACTCACCAGGCAGGAATACCTCCAAATGCAGCTTTTTACAACAACCCTCCTATTTCCTGAAAATATCAGCAGGACCAGAACAGGGATTATTAGTACTGCCCACACCCACACCTCGATGCAGCATGGATCTCAGCAAGCATATTTTGTTAATCGCTTATAATACTGTGTGTTTTATAACATTTATTATCATTTTGCATATTGTATAATTTATGTTTAAATTTTGTAAACCACACAGAGCAGCCTCCAGGCCAGATGGAGCAGTATATGTCAAATAAATAAATAAATAAATAAATAAATAAATACAGGCAGTGGTTAAATGCCTGTACTGCAGCTAAAACTGTGCTCACGACCTGGGGTTCAATCCCAGGTAGCCGGCTCAAGGTTGACTCAGGCTTCCATCCTTCCAAGGTCGGTAAAATGAGCACCCAGCTTGCTTGGGGGGGGGGGGGGAAATGTGTAGTCTGCAGACTGTAATTAAACTGTAAACTGCCCAGACACTACTTGAAATGGTATGGGCCAGTACATAAGCAGAACACTTTGCTTTAAATAAATAAATAAATAAATAAATAAATAAATAAATAAATAAATAA
>JAHTLZ010000045.1:2677941-2717568 GCA_023846285.1 Phrynocephalus versicolor
TAAATAAATAAATAAATAAATAAATAAATAAATAAATAAATAAATAAATAAATAAATAAATAAATAAGAAAGAAAGAAAGAAAGAAAGTATCCACCAGCTTTGCTCATGGTGGGAGGTACATTCCACAATGAGCTGACATTTCCAGTAGGAAAAGAGGAACACCTAACATGCAGTGGACTGACTCAATAAAAAGTCCTTTGGAATCTCCAGGTAGGTCTGTTAATTATCGAGATTAGAGATGGGCACGAAATGAACAATTTTTTGTTTCCATTTTCGTTTTTTCATTTTGTTATGCAACGAAACGACAAATGAATTTTGTCTCTAAAATGAAACAAAACGAACAGAAACACCGGAAATTTTGTCGTGTGTTTCGTTTCCATTACTGCAATACAAGTGAATTGCTTAAAATCCTAAAAAAAAAAAAATCACAAAAAATTGAAATAAATGGTAATGAAATGATAATGAAACGAACAAAAATGAAAACGAATTGTTTTGCAAAAAATCGTGAAAAACGGGAATGAAATGAAACGGACCCTCCAAACGACAAACAACAACCAAAATGCTATTTTTTTATTCGTGACCATCTCTAATCGAGATCATTAATGGATAGGGTTGCTGTAAGTCTGGAATGTTTTGACAGCTTATAACAATAACCAGAAAATGAGATTCATGGACTTGGCTGCTGTGATCTTCATCTTTTTGTTTGACCTGATTTCAGAACTTATCCACTGCCACCTAACATGAAATTTGAACAAATAACTGCTTTTCTACAGTATTCCTGCCAAGAAAACTCCATGGATATGGAGTCACGAAGAGTCGGTCATGACTGTAACGACACAACACACACACACACACTCTTGGTGTGTGTATGTGTACATTTCTTTCTTTATTCCCTCTATGAAATGTTGCTCCCAATTTCAATTCTAGCTAAACTGTTCAATCAAGAGTGAAAATTCGGCCATAACTGCTGACATTTACTTGTGGGAAGTGATGTTATGTGACAAAGAGGCAGAGATCAAGATGACAAAAATAGACTGAAGTTTCCTCAAACCCTCTTATGTGTGGTCACTTTGAGTGCACATGGAAACTTTCAGACATTACTCATAATCTAGCTTTTAGAGTGATTGACAATATTTGGAATCAAATGTGTGTAAAATCCATCCATACATCCACCCATGTGAAATCCAGTCTTTCTCAAACAAACACACACACAGACATGCAGATAAATCAGAGAGAGAGAGAGAGAGAGAGAAGATGATAGCCTTGGGTGGCCAGCTCTTCTCTCTGGTGGAAACATTGATTTTTGTTGTTTTGTGGCAAAACTGGCACCATATTACCAAATTTCATGCCAAATCACCCTTTGCCACAGAGCAGTGCCAGTTTTATGAAACATGATGTGAAAGTACAATGACAAATAACATGAGAAACTCTTATCTCAGTGTCCCGTCAGGGTGTGACAAGTATATTTTTTGCACCCTGGCTGTTCCAAATATCACTTGTAAAATGTGCCACAGGTGCCCTGGACAACATCTGCTCTACCATTTACCTGACAATTCCACCAGTAGTTTCATAGATCAGTTGACCCGGTGATGAAAAGAATATGATCAGATCAGCAGTATGACCACAACCAAACTAACAAACAAACAAACAGCCAACCAACCAATGAATTAATCAAGACTCTACATCACAGAAGATGTTAAGTCATGAAGAGGCATCTATAAAAGCGTTGAGACAAATACCAACGGACAGAGAGACAGAGGCAGTTACTTCACGTCCCGTTCATCCCACCTTGCTGTCCCGCTTGGGACAGGTACAAAAAAACCTTACTTCACATCCATAGCGTGACAGCAAAAAGTTGTCTCAACCACACACCCAGAAACGGGAACAAAGCGTAACAAGCCGTACCTGTCCGTGGGCTGAGGAATTCTTTTGCCTCTGTTCCTGTTCCAGGACAAGTTCCCATGAGGTAACAACTGTCATGCAACGAAGGCAATCTTCTGCTCATGAACTTGCATCTGTCCATTTCTCTTGTTCTTTTGAGTGCTATGGATCGACATTTTGAATAGACGAAGCACAGGGGGTGTGGTGCGCCCTTTATTTTTATGGGGTTTTTTTTCCAAAAAAAGCAGATCTTGTCACAAAACAAGGCTGTGAAGTAACACTTGTCACGAGATGTGATGTTTCCTCTAAGCTGAGCAGCCACAGGACTGTGCAGAATTGCATTGGCTCGGCCTGTGTTGCAGCCCATTTGCTTCCGATTGCATCCAGAACTCCATACACGCAGGCCAGAGCCTCCATCCAGCACTAGCCAAAATTAGAGGAAACATTGGTCCCCAGGCCAGTTAAGGCTTCCAAATAAGTACCAGCTTCTTGAATTGTACTTAGAAGTGGAAAGGTTCTTCAATTTCTTTCCATAATGCTGTAATGGGAATTTATCTGCCTGTCTCTGCTTCAGTCCTGGAAAACAGAAAAGTCTTGTATTGTTGTTATGTTATGAGCTTATACAGTATAAAGTGTTATCTGTTGTTTCATTCAATGACAACTGCCCAGAGTGGTCTTGTAGCTAGATGGGTGGTATAGAGAAAGAATGAATGAATAAACCCTCACTAAAGAATGTGAGGGCTCTGAGCTTATTTGGGCATTCCCCAGGTAACAGCAGCACCCTGACAGCTAACCCTTCCACTCCTAAAGCATCATGAAAAAACTTCTGACTCAAAGGAGTATTCTGCCTTTTGCTGCAGGTGAGCTACCAAGTCCTCTTCAAGAAAGATATTCTGCTTTATTTACACTTTTTATGAAGGGAGGCTGAAAGCACCTTGTTTTTATTTGCTGTCAAGTTGCCTCTGAATTATGGCCAATCAGACAGGGAGGCGGGATGATGCATGTCCTTACACAGTTCCTGATTGGCCAGTGCCAGAGAGAGGGAAAGATGATGCATTGGGGGCTCCTTCCTGGTTGGAATTTTGTTCAGTATATACTACGGCAAGGTAAGGCAGTGGTTGATTTTGTTCCAGAGTTTGGGACTGGGTTCCGAGTGCCAGCAGTGTTGGTGTGTTTCCTTTCAGAACCAGTCCCCTTCTCAAATGAAATGTCCATCTCTATTCCAAACCTTTTTTTAGTTGTGAACTCCTTTTATAACAGCGGTAGTTTCAGAGAGGGTAGCTGTGTTAGTCTTTTCAAGAATTGCAGGCAAAAATCAAAGAAAAAAAACAAAAGACACAAAACATGTGGCATCTTAAAGACTAACTTTCGTATTTTAATATAACCTTTCATGGACACGTCCACATCTTCAGACATATAGCAGAACACAGCTATATGTCTGAAGAAGTGGACATGGCTGAAGAAGTGGCTGCTATATGTCTGAAGTAGAGATGGGCACGAATAAAAAAATGGCATTTCGTTTGTCGTTTGTCATTTGTAGGGTCCATTTCGGTTCGTTTCCGTTTTTTGTGAATTTTTACAAAAAAATCGTTTTCGTTTTTGTTCATTTTGTTAGCATTTCGTTACTATTTATTTCATTTTTTGTGATTTTTTTTAGGATTTTAAGCAATTCACTCATATTGCAGTAACGGAAATGAAACGCACGACAAAATTTCTGGTGTTTCTGTTCATTTTGTTTCATTTTAGAGACAAAATTCGTTTGTCATTTCATTACGTAACTAAACAAAAAAACGAAAACAGAAATGAAAAATTGTTCATTTCGTGCCCATCTCTATTCTGAAGAAGTGAACGTGTCCACGAAATGTTACATTAAAATATGAAAGTTAGTCTTTAAGGTGCCACATGTTTTGTCTTTTTTTTTCTTTGATTTTTGCCTGCAATTTTATAACAGCCATGTAACCTGCAATATCACCCTACCAGATTTACACAAAAAGCTTTACTCAATTTTAAATTGAATAAAGCAATCCCTTCTTAGAACACAGAGGCTTCTTCCCCAAAGGGCCTCTTTCTCATGCAAACACATCCACACTAACTTTAATATCCCTCCCTGAAAGGTTAAGGAACAAATTACAAGAGCTACAACACATATACAACCTATGATGCCCCAGAAGAAACTTTGCAACCTTCTTGGAGGTTGTGAGCCTCAGATTGGGAAACACTTGCCGATGGTGTCTCACAGTGTCTAGAAGTGAAAACGGCCACCCTTTGATCCATCACTGTGTCCTAAAATGGGCAATTTTGTGCAATGCATTATTCTTGCCAATCCAAGAACTGTTGCTGTTTCAACTTATATACCACCCTATGGTGCGAGAGTCATTTACAATATAATTATTCAAACACCTTTTTAAAAGAATTGTGTTTAGAGGCCCAGTAAATTCCATGCCACCCTTGCTAATGCACGTAAGAATGAACCAAATAAAAGTTGGTCACCCTCCAGCAAGCAGAAAATTATTTTCATTTTCTCCTTTAGCATTAGAGGACAAATCAGGTCATGGTTTACATCTCTTTTAATCACTGTTCCTCCCCTCCCCCCATTGGAAATGTTTGTATTTTTTACTTGCCCTCTTGAAATATCCTCCTCCACCCGTCATGTGCATCCATAACCATACACTGACATTAAAACAGCAGCATTCAAATTGCAGTGGGAAGTACAGGAAGCAGATACAGCAAAAGGCCTCTTGGATCTAAAAACTCACATTCTCCATAAATCCATCTTCCAAATCAGCCTGAACTGAATTGCTCCATGGTCCTCTGAAGCGCTGAAATGGGATCTAGACCAAATATTGTAATTGCATACCCTTTGCTTTCACTTACCTATTTTTTGCAATGAGGTATGCACCCCCCCCCTTTGTGTTAGCATGCCAATGGAAATGAGAGTCAAAACAAATTAAGCATTGTTGGTGAGGTTAGGCTTTTGCCATTACATGGTTGCATACCGAAAGCAGAGAAAGGCTTTTTAAAACCGTTGGGGATCTGCCAAGTGTATTGTGCTTGGAAAAATAAATCTTCATTTTCCATAATAATTTGTAAACCACCGGCTCCTGTTTTGGCCTAGCTTTAAAACACGCACGCGCACACACACACACACACACACACACACACACACACACACACAAAAGCAATTTTCTTGTCATTGTCTTTTGCATGCCAAATATTCAGGTTTATGTCTTTAAAGAAAACAATGACATTTTATACAGGAACCACAAAGATAAAACAGTGGCATGATATTCATTTCTGGTGGCCAGGGAATGACTAGAATACAGCCCCCATCTTCAACCAAATGCACGTCTGACTTACCAATGAGCTGAATTGGAGTTTAGGAATGCAGATGGGGTCCTGGCATTAACATATGCACCTAGCTATGTTCTGTTATCCATCTTATTATATCACAAGGGCTTGTGTTTTTAGAAGCATGTCAAGGCAGAGCTGCTGAGGATACGACACACTTTCCATACTGAGTAACCAGGTTTTCATCAGCACAGCCTGAAACGATGAGAAACCGTACATTGCTGCCAAAGTTAGGTACATGAGATGAAGACAAAATGCCATTCTTAATATCAACCCATGGAGAAGTATTGTGGTGTAATGGATAGTGTGACAACTAAACTGAGGCGGCTAGGGTTCAAACTCCCACTCACCCATGGGGTCTCACTAGGAGGGTGGCAGCAACAGTAAGCCATTCCATGAACATCTAATACGCTTCAAAAAAAACCTATGGGTGTCACCGTAAGTCAGAAACACCTTGCTGACAATAGGAATAGACTAAACCTCTGGTTGATGTACAAGCTGTTTGGTCCATGGTTGGTTGGTAACTAAGTCTGTTTGGCTACTTGATAGAACATCATATGTCAGACTTATGCCAGAAGTACCTCAGATGTTGACCTAACGTTTCTTCACGGCTAAGGAAAGATGTCCCATCAAGTGCAGCAGACTAATCTCTAGTTGATGTACAAATTGTTGTCTCTGTGGTTGGTTGGTAAACTGGTTCTGCTGGGGGACTCTATGGAAGGCACCTTAGCCTTGAGAAAACATGACTGAAATGAGATAATGAGGACACATTTCAAGCACTTGAAAGGCAGTCATACAGAGGAAGGGAAGGACCTTTTCTCAGTCATCTCAGAGTGCAGGATAGGCAACAATGAGCTCAAGTTATAGGAAGCTAGATTTAGGCTGAGTGTCAGGAAGAACTTAAGACAGTTCCTTCATGTCCATTCTCGTCCCGGGAGGAAGTTTGTTTCATGTTGATGTTGGTCTCAGTCACGTGGTCTTCTTCCAGTTCTGTCCCTGTTCCCGTGTACGCACGGGCATGATGGATGATACTGGCATGACTGTTAATGCACGTCCTCATTCCATGATGAGATGTGAAATTCCATGCCTTCGTTTTCCTTTTTTTTTTTTTTTTTTTTTTTGGCCCAACCTTCCATTTTTCGATGTTTTGATTCTCCGAAGCCATGCCTTCAATGCGTTATGGAGCAAACTTCGATGCATTTGTCTTTTAAAAGCTATTCACTGCATTGCTAACTCCATAGGGAATTTACTGGCAAATGTCGCTTTGCGCTCCTGCCACTAGATGGGTTCTGCTCCTATCGTCACTCGTTCCATGACGAGCATGACTTCACAGGCTCTCGTCTCAGAATGAGAAGCGTGACAAGCAGATTCCCAAGGCCAGGGAGGGGAATCTCTCATCCCGCTTAAATCGCAGTTCAGGGGGCGTGGTCAGGATGAACTCCCCTCATCCCGCAATGGATGTGCGGTTAGATTAGTTCATACCACTCCCCTCATCCCGCAATGGATGTGCGGTTAGATTAGTTCATACCAGTCCCAAGTGGGACCGCAAACAGCGATGAGATGGATATGAAGTATCAGCCTTTCTGTGAGAGCAATATAGTGATGGAACCAGTGACCTCAGGAGGTGGGGAGAACTCCAATGCTGGAGGGATTCAAGAGAAAATTGGCTTTGTAAGCCGCTTAGAGATCTTCTGATAATAAGCGGGGTATAAATACAATAAATAAATAAATAAATAAATAAAATTGAGCAACCCTCTATCAAACCTCTTTTGAATTGGATCCTTACACAGAGCATGAAAGAAACCAGTGGAGATATTACAAACAACTCTAGCTAGAAGAGGATAAAGAGCTTGGGAGTCACTTTTAGGGAACGAGGACAAAAAAGGAAGAGAGGATGGAGGTGAAAGCTGATCCAAACCCTCATTCCAAGACACTCTTCAGGATGCCTACCCATATCTGCTTAGAACAGTTTGATTTCCATGGTACATTTAGCAAATGCTGAATTGTAATTGAATATATGTGAAACTAGATATTATGCAAATGCATTCATTATGATTCATTGTGTTACAATAAGGAGTAAATGAATTGATTATTACATGACACTTAAAAATAATAGACAAATGCTCTCGTAATTCCCCAGCTGAAGGATTTGACTTTAACAATGATGGCGAGATGATCTGGGTGTAACTCCTATCAGAACCAATTAAACTTAAGGGGAGAAGGATGGTAGCATCTGTTTGCCTTGCATGGGCTAATGAATCAAAGTGTGCTGCTTGTCTACAAGCATGGGGAAGCCTACAAGCAGTTATGAAGGCTGCATGTTGCCTTCCCACCCCCAACCTGGGCACTTGAAAGGACAGAAAGCTGAGTCAGCTGCTAGCTACCTTGGACTGAAGCCCCGGAGTAGTGCGGGAAGTTTTGGCTGCAGTACAGAGGTTTAACCATTGTGCCATGGGGCTCTCCTCCTGAATTAGAAATAGCACCTTCGAAGCTCAGTCTAAAACCAGGATTCACCATCCCATGAAATTGGAATCTCCAGCTTCCACGTCCAAGGAAGGAATGGGAAAGATGAGTCAGACTGCCCTAAAAAGGTCCCACCTTTGAAAACCTGGTGCTTCCCCACCACCACCACCACCACCATGGTAGGTCTCTGAAGTCACTTTCATCTTGAGGGTACGTATTCTTTGGGTACGATCCTTCATATCAGGATCATCCTTGGTGTTAGGCATTCTGGGGAATTACTGTAGCTGCTGGCCTACAGCTACAAGGTGTCAGAAGAAAGATCTGTGATCTCTGCTCCCTTTCGACTAACATGGTAGCCAGGAGTTCTTTATGAGTAACCCATCTCAAATCTCTTACCTCCTGTTATGTCTTCCAGCATGACTCCCAACCACAATGCCATTTCCATTGTCTACATGCAGAGAGAGGCACAAAGGTCATGCCTTTTCACAGAAAGAAAAGTTTTCTGATCAAAGGAAATCTCTTTTCCCTTCTTTCTGTTCAATGGAAGAGCAAGGGAAATGTCTTCTCCAGTTAGAGATTAGGGATGGGCATTCATTTTGGAACCTACCAGTTCCAAAACGACCCACACGAGCCCAGATGGTGTTCGGAAGCCTCCGACACACAAGTAGCCAATCAATTACTTTGTTCTGCACCCGCACTGAGCTGAGCTCCAACAAGGAAGTGGGCTCTGATATCATCTTTGCTCCTCCGTGGTGCTGGCCAATCAGGAGCTGTGCCAGGACAGGCATCATCCCTCCTCCCTGTCTGATTGGCCAGCACCACGACCAGCCCATCCCTATTGGAGATGAAATGGCAGTTTTCTCCTAGCTTATATGCTTTGATAAATGAGAGAGGCAGATAGAAATCCACCTGTTTTCTCTGATCAGTGACTGGAGATAAGAGTAGGGTTTCTCTTGCAAGACACTGCATTTCTCCATTGGGAATATAAATGCCCTGTAGGAGAGTCTTCCCAACTTCAAAAACAGTAACTTAACCAGGATTAAGTGTCCTGGCAAAGACGCTTAGTCAATGCCTGTGGGGGATTCTCAGTCGTCCAAGTGAGGTTATCTGGCAGTCGAGTCATGGCACAACCTGGCTCCCACCTATCATGTGTCCCTTTCATTGATCCCTAGACCAATCAAAACTACTTCACCCCAAGGCCACAGGTAATGCCCCATACTTAATGGGGGTTGGGAAGAGTTGCATAGGCGTGATTTCTCACACACACCAGGAGTTTCTACATCTAAGGAGATTGTTCAGCTCATTGACCCCCTAATGAGCTGATTCAGACTAGGGTAGGGTTAAACCAAAGTGAACTATAAATGGGAGGTCTCCCGCCAGGAAGCTACTTGGATAAGTAGTAGTGAAACATTTTGATCCCACAAGAAAAGAAGACCAGCTGCCATGGCTCAACTCCCGGATACACTCCATTCCATATCTACAGAGTGACCCATGTCCATGTAAGCTCACCAGCATGATGCCTAATTTGGCCCTCTTCAGAAATCCAAGGCTCCAGCTATTCTGGCTGACCTGTATGTTTCCAAGTTGCATTCCCCTCGTCTACTCCTCCCTTTTAAATACACATGCATGCTGAAGCATACATTTCAGTACAGGGACTGGCAACTGCTATTCTAATGATGCTCCTCAGTGATTCCCCAGGTGGCAAATATAAATGGCTGAAGAAGGGCAAGAGAACAAGCAATCAGAAGGCAATCAGAAGAGATTAGCAGAGCATCTGTCTTTCAGTCCTCTCGTCAACAGAGCAGTACCAGGCATAAAGAGATGCTGTCAAGCAAAATCCTTCTTCGTTTTAAATTGCAATAAGAACGGTGCCTCTAGATGTCTGTCACCAAATTCTGGGTGAGCCCAGACAAAGGGACAAAAGGGTCAACATGGAGAATTAGGTACAAGGATGTTAAAATCATTTCACCACCTACCTTCCTTTGGAGCGTCCCACATCAACTGTTCTCCTGGATATAGGCCTACTCTGAACCGTTCCTGCTTTTCACAGAATCTTAGAATCATGTTGGGAGAAACCTTTAGGGCCAACAAGTCCAACCCCCTGCTCCATGCAGGAATACAAATCACAGACTATCTGCCAGGTGGCAGGGTCGTATCAAGAGAGGGCAGAAGTGTGCATCTGCCCAGGGTGCAGCAATCTGGGGGTGCAGCAGGAGAAAGCTGTGCATCCTTCTGCTGCCCAGCGGTCCTTTCCCTAAGGCTTGGTGATAGCACCCCCCGCCGCCTCTGCCACCGCTCGTGTGGTGAAGCAGGCGAGCAGGCAGAAGTGTGGTGGCCGTGGTGCCCTCCTTCTCCTCTTCGTCACCTTGGTGGAAGAGGTGGAAGGCGCGCGCGCGCGCACACACACACACACACACACACACACACACACACACACACACACACACACACACACACACACACATGCAGCCATCTGCCCACGCACCCAAGTGCGCACCTGCACGCACCCACCCCATGCCTGCAGGGTTTGGCCCTGTTGCTGGATGGGTGCGATATGGGGAGGCAGCAGGAAGGGCGCAAAAAACGAACTTTGTCCCCAGGTGCTCCAAATACTCTGCCAGATGGTTCCCCAAATTTCTCTTGAACGCCTACAGCAGTGGTTCTCAACCTGTGGGTCCCCAGATGTTCCTGGACTACAACTCCCAGAAGTCCTAGCCAGCTCAGCAAGTGATGAAGACTTCTGGGAGTTGCAGTCCAGGAACATCTGGGGACTCACAGGTTGAGAACCACTGGCCTACAGCATTGGAGTACTCACCACCTCTCGAGGTAATGAGTTCCACTGTCATAATACTTGAACAGTTAGGAAGCATTTCCTGATACAGCATTGTGTAAAAAGGTAAAGGTTTTCCACACACATGCATGCTAGTCATGTCCGTTTCTAGGGGCAGTGCTCATCTCTGTTTTCAAGCTGAAGAGCCAGTGTTGTACAGGTCCATGGCCATGTGGCCAGCATGTCTGCAAGAAAACACTGTTTTGCCTTCCCACATCTTACGGCAGTACCTATTTATCTACTTGCATTTACATGCTTTCGAACTGCTAGATTGGCAAGAGGTGGGGTTAACAGCAGGAGCTCGCTCCATTGCGAGGCACCCGGGATTCAAACCGCTGAGCTGCCGACCTTGCAGCCAACAGTTTTCACTGCTTTAGCCTACTTAAGCCACCACTCCCCTACACAGTATTGTGTAGTCCACACAAAAGCCCTGTTTGCACACTCAGAGATTCCATTTGAACATTAGGAAAAACTTCCTGATGGTTAGAGATGATCGGCAGTGGAATATGCTGGCACGGAGGATGGTGGAGTCTCCTTCCTTGGAGGTTTTTAATCAGAGGCTGAATGGCCATCTGTTGGGAGCACTGTGATGGAGGTTCCTGCACGGCAGGGGGTTGGACTGGATGGCCCACTTCTGTCTTGGAAATTAAGATAGGTTGAAGCTCTGTGTGACCAGGGCTTTTGTGTGGACTACATAGTGTTTTAAATTAACATAAATTTAGAAGGGTTTCAGTTTTGAGATCCTTGTCAAGGAACTGTGTGAATGGGTTGTGTAGTACTTGTGTAGCTCTCTCTCTCTCTTCATTTACACAGGTGCCTTATCACCGTCACCTGAGGCTGGAGAAGGCAGCCAGAGGAAGACCAAACAGCTGCATTCCAAAGGAGCTGGCAAAGGATATCCTCTCATGATAACTGTTGGGAGGGATGAAGGAAAGAAGACTGATGAATATGGAAATACTGTATACTGTGCTGTGATTGGTTGTTACCTGAGATGATAGGTGGAGTTGGAGGAGTTGGCTACTAATGATTTCTATGCTTTTTACTGTTAGAACTGAGAGTTGCAAAATGGCTTCATTGTAGGGGAATTAGTTATTGCTGCTTTGAAGCAATTATGGGTTTTGTAGTCATTAGTGATAGTGTGACTTAGTAAGCTTTTATTATTTTCTTGGATTGCTTTTATAAAACTGCTTAGACATTAAGCTGAACCCCTTTTGCCTTGGTTGCTTTGTTTTACTGTAATTTTTATGTTTTTGTGGGGGGGGGTGTTTGCTATTTTTCCATTTTTAATTAAAAAAATTACTGAAGAGTGCTCCTTGGAGAAGGATAGTGAATTTGGCCGATGACAGTGCTTTGGCTGGAGAGGTAATTTTGGTAATTTTGGTATTTTGTCCTACCTTGCAGGGTAGGCATGCAGTCTCAAAGTTTATAACCAAGGAGAGATGGGCACGAAATGCAAAAATGGCATTTCATTTCATTATTTGTTTCATTGGGCTTCATTTCATTTCATTTTGTTTGAAATGATTCTTTTTAAATTCGTTTTTCATTTTGTTTCATTTTTTCTTTTTAACATTGGGTCCGCGCCTCCCCCCTCCCGAATGTGCCCAATCAGGGGGGAGGTGCAGGTTATTTAAAATCTCTTGTTGCCACCACGGCTGCCTCAGTGGCTCGAAGATATTTTCAAAACCCTGTACCTCCCTCCCCCCAATTGGGTGCATTGGGGAGAATGGCGCAGTGCTTTAAAACTTTTTTTTTAGCCACTGAAGCAAGCACCGATGACCGCAGCCACCACTTGCTTTGATGGCTTTAAAAATGGTTAAAAACCCCACACGTTCCCCCCCCCATCGGGTAATTGGGGGGGAATGGCACAGGGTTTTTAAACTTCTTTTTTAGCCACCGAAACAAGCACCGATGGCCGTGGCTGCCACTTGCTTCGGGTGCCCCCCCAAAAAAGTTAAAAACCCCGCACCATCCCCCCCATGCACCCAATCAGGGGGTGGGGAGGCACAAGTTTTAAAAAATGTCTTGGGAGCCACCGAGGCAGCCTAGGTGGCTCCAAGACATTTTAAATGACCCACACCTTCCCACCCAATGTGCCCGATCAGGGATAAGGCATAGCTTGTTTAAAGCAATTTCCCATAGGAATGCATTGCTCAATACATTCCTATGGGGAACCTAAGAAAAAAACGGAACGGAACAAGCGGCAAATTTCCAGTTTTTTTATTTTTCTTTTAAAAAATCATTTTGTTTTTCATTTTGTTCCAAAAAAATAAAAAAATGAAATGACAAAAATCGTTTGGTGCCCATCTCGACAACCAAGTTTCACTTCTGTCTTGGAAATTATGATAGGCTGAAGCTAAGCTCAGAAGAGTCCTACTGGAACTCAAACACACGTCCTCCAGGGAGCCTGGGGCTAAAGGGAGTGTAGCAGAAGGTCAACGCCTAGTGCTTTTGAAAAGCCAAGGTTGGCTCCAGGCAAATCTCCTTATAATCCTTAACTCACTCTTGAGATATTGATAGGTACTCCACTGAAATCTGGCTTCATCTAATTTGGGCCTATTGTCCTGAACTCTGGGGTGTGTGAGGACAAACCCTGCCCATCCTCCATATGACAGCCTTCCAAGTACAGTGGTACCTTGTATAAATGAATTAATTCGTTCCAAATGAAATTCTGCTAAGCAAATTTTCTTTTATACAAATTCCCCATAGGAATGTATGGAATATGGAGTAATCCCTAATTGCGACCATTTTTGTGTTGTACAGATTTTATGTTATGCAAACTGTTTGTTATACGTGGGTCCACTGTATTTGAAAAGTGCTCTCGTATCTACCCTGTCTTTTCTGAAGGCTAAACATGCCCAGTTCTTCCAGGCTTGTCTCAAAGGGCTTGGTTTCTAGTCCCCATTGTTCATCCTGCTTGTCCTTCTCTGAACTTGTTCCAATTAGTCAGCATCCTTCTTAAAGTGTGGTGCCCAGAACGGAACAGAACTCTTCCTCAGCAACCTCACAAGATCAGCACTGTTTGTCAACATCTTATCAAAGACAGGCTCCCCCTCTGCACCACTGCAATATTTCTTGCAATACTGGCATCCTATGATACGGGAATTGGCAGGGAGAAATCACAGGCAGTTTTTACCCCATAGCAACAGTAGCTAAGTGTTGCCCTTCAGATGTTCTTAGGGTACCACATCAATGGCTTTTATGCTGTGAACCACCTAGAATGGCCCTTGGCGGCATGGGTGGTATATAAATTAAATTAAATATTAAATTAAATTTAGATAGATAGATAGATAGATAGATAGATAGATAGATAGATAGATAGATAGATAGATAGATAGATAGATAGATAGATATAGATAGATAGATAGATAGAAGAGATGGGCACGACTCAAAAAAATTGTGTTTCATTTGCCGTTTGGTCGTTTAGGGGTCCGTTTCGGTTTGTTTCCGTTTTCATGAGGTTTTTTGCAAAAAAAAATTGTTTTCGTTTCGTTACATAACGACCCGAAAAAATGAAAATGAAAATGAAAAATTGCTGTTTCGTTACCATTTAGCACAATTCAATGCATTTGCCGTAACAAAAATGAAGCGGTCGACAATTTTTTTCGTGTTTTGGGTCGTTTCGTTTCAATTTGGAGTCAAAATTCGTTTTTCGTTTTGTTACGTAATGAAACAAAAAATGAAAATGAAAACGAAAATTTCGCTGCGTTGTGCCCATCTCTAATAGATAGCCTTACATCTCCCATCCCACCCACTCATTTTCCCTGTTTTCTCCACAGGACAAAAATGGCTACTAGCATCTGAATGCATTAGCTTTAGAACTTGAAAATACCTGCCAGGACTTTTATTTCTTGTCTGGAGGAACTCCTGCAGGCTGCTAGGGAGACCTCTGCACTACTGGGCCGACCTCTGAATCAAAAAGGGAAATTCCACATCTCTTCTACACAGGAACTAATTTTACCTGCACAGGACCCACTGCTTGTTGTGTCCCATCTAAAAATGAAGGGTTCCTTTGTTTTCAAGCCCTTGGTGATCAGATATTCTTTCATCATTTTGAGGGGAAAGGTCAGATACCCTCTTATTCTCCCCCTTAACCACACAGGAACCCCCCTCACCCCAAAACTATGTATTGGGTTTCATATATCTGGAGGTTTTCAGAGGAGAAAAACAGGAGGTTATTGTGAGTGGCTTTGGGCCTTGAGAATGGGCATAAGAAGGGCTGTATGTGCCTCCCAGGACCCACGTTGCCCAACTTCAACCCAAGGTAGCTAAGTCTCAAACTGTAGTGGTGGTGAACCTTCAGCAATCCAGATGTTTTGGACCACAACTCCCACAGGCCTTTGCCATTGGGAATTTGGACTCAGAATTCTGGGAGCTGGAGTGCTGAAGGTTCACCACCACTGGATACTACAGGGCAGTGTTGGTGAACCTATGACATGGTTGCCAAAGGTGGCACTCGGAGCCCTTTCTGTGGGCACCCGACATTGCACCTTCACAGCCACCTAGATTCAAGTTAAATTGCTGTATTGGCACTTTGCGAAAAATTAGTGGGTTTTGAATCGCAGTTTGGGCACTTGGTCTCTGAAAAGTTCACCATCACTGCTATAGGGCATTAGCAGTGTGCTCCATCACTTTGGATTGGCCTTGAAACCCTTTCAAAGCCAGTGCTGAGGAGCCAGAATGAAGGTATTCCCAACGGGCAAATCTTCTAGTGCTCCCTTCCTTTCCCCCAGCCTCCAAATCTACAGCTCTTTGTAAGCCACAAATGTGATGAAAAATTAGCATAAATAGAATTGAAGCTGCTTCAGAATACTCTATGATTGCTTACCCTTCTGAAATCATGTTTGCCGGCCCTTGTTTGCTGAGCCCTTAAACAATGCACAATAATTTACACATATGATTACGCTGTGAATTCTATCTTAACTTGCAAATAGAAGTAAAGCAATGGAATGCCCCATGAAAATATATTTGTCTTTTGTTGATGAGAGCAGGCAATTAGCGACTCTTCCCCTCCCCTCCCCCTCCCCTCCAAAACACGGCAGAAGGATTTGTATAGATATCAGCCAAGAATGGTTAGTCCTCTAGGACACTGAACTACAACTGGGAAGCAGAAGATTTTAAAAAGAGAGCAGGGAGGAAGACAAATAAAACGCAAAAGAGAACAGGAATGATATTCATGTGGAATTGGCTGATGCTATCACTCCCTTTTGTGTTTCTGAACCTCCCCACAGAAAAGTATGTCACAGAGGCAAAGGGATGTTCTTCCACTGACACTTTGGTTTTCCTCATCTCAACTGGTATTCACACTAGCATTAGCTGCATGCCTATGAAGCTGATTTTGTCCCTCATTACACTACAGTAATGAGGGACAATATACAGTCCAGTACAATTAAGACATATTCAAGTTTAAGAACAGGGAATTGAGGGACCTCTTACAGCATTAGAAGGTGACATTGAAGCTAAAAGAGAACATGAGCAGTTAACAAAAGAATATGAATTCCATGTAATCATGTACAGTAGACAATCTAAAAGTTATGAGGGATGGGAACTAACAAGTGATAATATAGTGTCAATGTTACGACATAAGGGGGTATATAAACACCAGGTTATAGGTAGTTATAAACACAACGTCTGTGTAGCCATGTATGGTAGATTCATATAAAAGACACATAATAGGTAGTCCGTCATTCAGGGAAAACTTCCTTTAGTTCCATCAAGGTCATTCCAGTGTCCCTTCTTATGTGTCAAGCCAGCGATTCCTTGGGTGGCCCCTTCTTTTGCCACTGACCCATCCCAGCCTTATTGACTTTTTGAGTTATTTGGCTCACATGACATGACCGACTTATGACCGTTTTTGTTTGGTAATCTTGGCTTACAGAGATAAGTTGGGTAGGACTTGGGCTAGGATTTCCTTGCTGGTCAACCTTGCTGTCCATGGGATGTGTAGTTGTGGTCTCCAGCTCCACAATTCAAATGCCTCTATCTTTTCCCCATCTGGCTTCCTCAAAGTACCACAACCATGTGAAGCAATTGGAAATATGATCCATTTAATTAGTCTGCATCTAACTGGTAGGTTGATGTCTTTATTCTTCCAGGTGTTATTCATAAGAACATAAGAACATAAGAAGAGCCATGCTGGATCAGGCTAAAGGCCCATCTAGTCCAGCTTCCTGTATCTCAGAGTGGCCCCACCAGATGCATCTGGGAGTGCATGAGACTAGATATCTGCCTCCTGATACCACTCCCCTGCATCTGGTCCTTGAAGTACCCCGGTTTTAAGCTTGGAGATGATACATCTCCCTCATGGTTTGTAACCTGTGATGGACTTTTCCTCCAGGAATCCGTCCAATTCCCCCTTTTGAAGGCATCCAGGCCAGATGCCATCACCACATCCTGTCGCAGGGAGTTCTACAGACTAACAATGCGCTGGGTGAAAAAATATTTTCTTTTGTCTGTTCTTACTCTCCCAGCCCTCAATTTGAGTGGATGTCCCCTAGTTCTGGTATTTTGCGAGAGGGAGAAGAGCTTCCCTCTATCCACTTTACTCACACCCTGCATTATTTTGTACATCCCCCCTCAGACGCCTTTTTTCCAGACTAAAGAGCCCCAAATGTTTTAGCCTTTCCTCATAAGGGAGGTGCCCCAGCCCAGTAATCATTTTAGTCGCTCTCTTCTGCACCTTTTCCAGTTCCACTATGTCTTTTTTGAGATGTGGAGACCAGAATTGTACACAATACTCCAGGTGGGGCCTTACTATCATTTTATATAATGGCATTATAATGTTGGCTGTTTTATTTTCAATCCCCTTTTTGATAATCCCTAGCATGGAATTGGCCTTCTTCAACGCTGCCACTCATAGGGTAGAAACTTTCATGGAGCTGTCCACCAACACACCAAGATCTCTTTCCTGATCTGTGACAGATAGCTCAGAGTTGATAGATAAAGTTTGGATTTTTTGCCCCAATATGCATTACTTTACATTTGGCTGTATTGAAACGCATTTGCCATTTGGCAGCCCATTCCCCCCCCCAGTTTGGAGAGATCCTTCTGGAGCTCTTCACAATTTTCTCTGGTTTTTACCGCACGGAAAAGTTTCGTGTCATCCGCAAACTTGGCCACCTCACTGCTTATCCCTGTCTCCAGGTCATTTATGAATAGAGTGAAAAGCACCGGTCCCAGGACAGATCCTTCTGGCACACCGCTTTTTACCTCTCTTGTGAAAATTTCCCATTGTCACCTACTCTTTGTTTCTTGGATCTCAACCAGTTCTCAGTCCATAAGAGGACCTGCCCTCTTATCCCCTGACTGTGCAATTTTCTCAGCAGCCTTTGGTGGGGGACTGTGTCAAAAGCCTTCTGAAAATCAAGATAGACGAAATCCACTGGTTCACCCAAATCCACATGCCTGCTGACCTTTTCAAAGAATTCTAAAAGTTTTGTCAGGCAAGACTTACCCTTACAGAAGCCATGCTGATTTTCTCTCAGCAAGGTTTGTTCTTCTATGTGTTTTAAGATTTTCTCTTGGATGAGGCTTTCCACCATTTTCCCTGGGACAGACGTAATGGTAACAGGCCTGTAGTTTCCCGGGTCCCCCCTCCTTCCTTTTTTAAAAATTGGTGTGACATTAAAATGGCACTGTGGCCATTTTAAGAGACAGGTTGCATATTACCGTTAAGAGACCCGCAATTTCATTTCTCAGTTCCCTAATAACCCTTGGGTGGATGCCATCTGGGCCTGGTGATTTGTTGATCTTTAATTTGTCAATTAGTCCTAAAACATCCTCTCTTTTAACCAGTATTTGATTTAATTCTTTAGTCAAGAGGGGCCCTTCAGGCAGCGGAATCTGCCCAAGGTCTTCTGTCATGAAGACAGATGCAAAGAACTCATTTAGTTCCTCCTTTACCTCCCCTTGTCCTCCCATACCATCCAGAGGGCCAACTGGTTCTCTGGCAGGTTTTCTACTTCTAACATATTTAAAGAAGCTTTTATTATTTCCCTTTATATTGCTAGCCATGCGTTCCTCAAAGTCTTTCTTTGCCTCTCTTATCATCTTCTTACATTTCTTTTGCCAGAGTTTGTGTTCCTTCCCCCCCCCCCTCATTTGGGGAGGATTTCCATTTACAGAAAGACCTCTCCTTGCGCTTTAGAGCCTCTCTAACTCCACTCGTTAACCATGCCAGCACCCTCTTGGACTTCGATGAGCCCTTCTTTCTTTGTGGTATGCACTTGTGCTCGGAGGAAGTATTTAAAGGGAAAACTCCGCCCCTCAATTACCAGGAAGTAGTCAGAAGCTCTACCCCCTCTGGCTGTGTGCTTCCTCTATTGTTTTCACAGCCTCCTTCCTCTCTGCCCCTCTTTTGGTTAATTTTAGAGTGAAGGAAGTTAAATTCCTTTACTACTTCAATTACCTCATTGTTGATATTAACACTGACTTCCTTGTTCTTTCTCATTGTTGTTAGTTTTGTCTTCTTGGTGTGGAGGTACAATCCAATTTTTTTTCTCTCTTTCATCTTTGACTATTAGGATTAGCTGGTCTGGGAACTTCCTTACTTTCCACCAGCAGGGTTGTGTCATCTGCATACTGAGGTTATGATTGATGTTCCTAATGTATATTTTTGCCCCAATGCCATATTCTTCCAGATGTGCCTTTCTGATTACCACTTCTGCATGCATGTTAAATAATGGATGTGAAGATATAATACAACCCTGAAAAGCACATTCTTCTGATTTTGAACCATTCTGTTTCCTCAAAAACTGTCCTTAACTGTTTCTTCTTGATCAGAGGACAGAGATTAGGTCAGCTGGCTGAGGTGAAATCCCAATTTCTTTCAGGCTGTTCCAGAGCTTGTCATGATCAACACAGTCAAAACATTTGTATCATCAATGAAGCACATGTAGAGGTCTTTTTTGTATTCTCTTGTTTTTTCCATCATCCTTCAGAGATTAGCTATGTGGAAATGTGTTCTTCTTCCTTTTTTTGAATTCATCTTGTGCCTCTGACAACTGTCTTTCAATGACTGGGTTCATACGTTGCTGGATGAACCCGCTCCCCCCTACGAAAGTCCACCGTACCCCAATGCAGTAAAGGGGTGAATAGCATGGGTTGTACTCATGTAGCCAACATGGCTCTGGCCTGGAGAAAGACCCGTCTTCCTGCTCAACTACTCTTTGCCAAAATACTTTATAGATCAGCTCAAAAATGGAACAGATGTACATTAATGGCCCAAGACAAAAACACAGTTAATTTCATTGGATAACTTTTCACCCGATTTTTGGTTTGTTTCAGTTTCATCCTGTAAGAAGACTGGACACAGCCCATGGCCATATCATGGAGATTTGTAGCTCTTCAAGTGACAATGACCTAAAGTGGTTATCTAGTAGATATAGTTGTAGAGAATATTCTATAATACAGTTGTACCTTGTATAAAGGAATTAATTCATTCCAAATGAAATTCTGTTAAGCAAAATTTCCTTCAAATTTCCCATAGGAATGCATTGAAAATTGAGTAATCCCTAATCACGACCATTTTTATGTTGTACGGATTTGCCCCATAGGCGATTCTGTTAAGCACATTTCCCCTATCTCCGGAATTGTTTACGTTGTACAGATTTTATGTTATTCAAACCATTTGTTATACGAAGGCCCACTATATTTGCTTCCACAGGATAATAATATGCCTAAATGAGGATTAAAACACCCACAAGACATACACACGTAGTAGAACCATGTCAGACCTTTCAACTCCTTTGAAAGTTCCATTGATTAAAATGGGCCTCCAGTAACTGTGACTTACTTTAGCATAGTACGTTGCACTTAGAATAAGCCATTTTGAATGAATGAACCTTACAAAGGAGTTCACTTATAAAATTCCTATTGAGTCAATAGACTTACTCTCATGAGAACTGCTATGCTAAGCAACAGAATCTGGGCAACCATCATTCTCTTTCACACGTGCCCAAAAGCCACAAGGATGTCAAGGAGAAGCAGCACTCCATATGCCCAAATGGACAAGCTGCCACAACTGAAAAAGAAGCCACACCTTGAGTGTTATGGATAAGAAACAGGAAAGACCTGAAGAGATTTATACTGAACTTGCACACAGTGAGAGAGTAGAAGAGTTATATAAAAGTAATAAGAGAGATGAAACTGAAATGTGATGCTCATCTTAGTGTGGACAGAATAAGAGCTTAATCAGTACAGAAGATAGCAGTTTTCTGGAAGCCTTGCTACAGAACTGGCATGCCAACAACAACTAAATGTTAATTAGCTGCTGCTTTTGCTATGCTGAAGCTATGGAGACAGACCAGCTGGACTGATTGCAGACATCTATAGCTTTTTGAGATGTACTGCCTTTCTTTTTCTTACAATTAGCTGTACAAGACTGGAATATGAGGTGCTTTCAAAAGAGTCAGTCAAAATTAAACCCTTCCAAAAATCAATGCATCTGGGAACATCTTGCTCTTGTTTTCCAGCCTTCGCTGTTTTCTGCCCTTGCCTTTTCATCTGCACATCATGCCAGGCTTTATTTAGCAGTGCACCTAATTGAAGAGAATGTTTGTGAAGCTTTGTAATTTCATCTTTCACCTAACTCATAGGTAACTTTTATGTCTTTCCTGGGTGTTATTGGCAATTTAAAGAGGAAGATCATTTTCAAAAAAGGTTCAGTCTGACTTATGTTTCAACACAACTAAATTTTGTGACTTACCTTGGATGGAATGCCACACCATTGTGCAGAGTGGCTGTATCCATAGTTGCTATAGCTGTGACGATGTCCAAGCTCTAGTACAGAAGATATAAAGGGGAGGTGTATGCTGGGTCCGACTGGAGTTGCATCTAGTCTGTTCACAAAATGGGCATCCAGATGTTCCAAAGGTAAGCTCACAACAAGCAGCACTGAAATGCAACCTCATCATAGCAGGTCCTTCAAAGAATGTGCTATGTGAACAAGGACGGGACATTCCAGTGCCTCGGAGTCTGGTTTTGTTGTAGAATCACGTCTACAAAATAAGTGTTCTGTGGCATTGTTATGTGAAGCGTTGTGACAATGTCCCGGGGACAAAAGCAACCGCAACAAATTGTTACAGTGCCGTTTTGCCCCAGCTAATGTACTGAGGTCAAAAAGCCCTGTATCGGCAGTGAACAAAGATCCTAAAAGCAGATGGACCATGTTCTGGTTGTCAGTAGATCACTCCCATGCATTGGCTTTCTCCTGAGCTTCTGGAGGCATCTAACTGGTGTTTGGACATGGATTCAAAGGCTGAAAAGGCAGTGGAGAAACCCTCCAAGCCAAACAGTCCAAAGACCTCACAGTCAAGGGGGACATAGGACTCCCTGACACACCAGAACCTGAACCTTCCATGTCTCAAAGGCCCTGACTCAATACTGAGATAGGTTACCCATTTCCATGGTCCCAGGAATACAAACAGCTAGATCACCATCTGCACAAGGTCATGAAGATGCAATGAAGTCTTAGGTTGCATTCCAGGCAACTGTCCCTTTAAATATTCCTGTAAGGAAGGACAGGGTTTCAAGTCACTCTTCATTTCAGATTATTATGGATGAATGTGAAAAACTAACCATTGAAGAAAGCTGGGAGTGTGGGGAGAGAATGATCATTTAACATGTTTCAAAGGGCAGCTTTGTGGATATCGTGGACAGGCAGAAAGATGGATAAATGGGTTCCAGATCAAATCCAGCCCAATCTCTTTTAGCCATTACACTAAGGTGAGGCAACCGTGCTTTCAGTATATCACAAGAAGACGAGGCTCATTGGAAAAGTCAGTGATGTAGATGAAATTAGAAAAGAGGAAGACCACATATAGGATGGACTTACAAGATAAACGAAGCCTTAGCTTTCAGTTTGCAAATCTAAGTGGAGCTGTTTATGATGGGACACGCCAAAGGTCACTAATTCATAAGGTCAGCGAATGTCAGAAGCAACTTGACAGGACATAAAACAACAACAGCACAAGGAAGGAGGAGAGATGAACATTTGCATGAGTTGCCTTGACTCAAGTACAACCTCCTAAGAGGCCCAACTGCTGCTCTGGCTGCTACCAAGGCATGCCCAGTATTCTGTTGTTTACTATTTTATGACAAAATGGTTGAGAGATAACCATGGCTGCCTAATTATCTAGTTCTCATCAGATTCCTTTCCAAGTAAGAGCAACCACCGAATCTGACTCCACCATGCCCCAAGTTGGATCAGTTCATCTTTGAAACTGCAGTTGACTGTGTTTTGACTCAAGTATCAAATAATTCTTATTTCATATTTGCCTGATTTGGGGGTTGTTAATGTTTCTTTGTGCCTCTGTTGTCAACCAAACAGAAGTTCTCTCTCTCTCTCTCTCTCTCCCCCTTTTCCCACCCCACCCCCCATATTTCTGGCCAGACCTCAGCAAATTGCTCCTCCATCATCATTCTGGGAAACTGCTCACTCCCATGGACTAAGAAGTCAATTTTGCCAATTTTTTACCCCAATATTCTCTACAGTTTTTGGTGGCAGATACTTTCCCCACCCCCCATAAGGAAAGAACCATATCACTGTGCCTCTTGCTTCACCAGACATGGATCTTTCTTGAGAAAAAGAGGAGAAAAATGACCCCCTCCCAACAAATAAAAATGTGATTCCACAAGTTTATAAGGATTTCTGAATCTCACCCAAATAAAAAACTAATAAAACATACAGGAGGGTTACACACTCCAGTAAAGTACAGTTACTGCTCTCGCCTCCAGTTAGATGTCACATAAAATTATTCTCACATGAATAAGCATGCTCAACAATGGGCTGTAATACTAGGAAACTGCTGTCTTGGGATCTAGCCAATTAATGCCAGCAGGAAACGCCGCCTATCAAAGGATATGCACATACTTGAATAAGAGAGGAGATTTTGATGATGCCAAACCACATGCCTTGGGCCGCCTATAGACATGCTTGCAGTTGCTCATCAGACATATCAATTCCTTTTTTAAACAAGAATTTCTCATGCGTGTTATGGGAGAAATGAGTGGCAACTCTTGATTAAGATCTCCAGATGGTCAACACCCAGTCAGTTGCAGACTATATCCCTCCTAGATTCCAACAATCATCTACAATGTTTAATTTAATAGCTCAAAATATCCCTTTTGTCTTCCGAAGCCTCATGGCACAGTGGTTAAACTGCTGTGCTGCAGCTATAACTGTGCTCACGACCTGGGGTTCAATCCCAGGGAGCGGACTCAAGGTTGATTCAGCCTTCCATCCTTCTGAGGTTGGTAAAATGAGTACCCAGCTGGCTGGGGGTAGGGGGAGCACTGTGTAGTCTTCATAATTACTTGTAAAATGCCAAAATAATGCTTTAAGTGCTATAGGGTGTTATATAAACAGTCTTTCTTTTCTGGGGAAAGAAATAATTTTGCTATCTTTTAGGACCTCAAGCACCCATGTTCTTCTTTTTAAATAATAGTTTGGCCACTAGATGGTAGAAAGGGGATTTTCCATTAAATAATGCTTTAAAGGAAAAAGGGTTTGGAAGTTTGGGAAGGCAGCAGAGATGGGCACGAAATGAATTTTTTAATTCATTTTGTTATTCAATATTCATTTCATTACAGAGTGAAACAAATAACAAACAGACCTATCACAGAAAAATGTAACGAAATGGAAATTTCCATTTTGTTCACTTCATTTTTCGTTTTCCCATAAGAATGTATTGAAGCAATGCATTCTATAGGAAAAAGTCAGTGGTCCCCCCGCCCCCGCAACACAGGGGAAACAGCAGACTTTTTTTCCTGCCAAAGCCACTGCCGATCAGCTGTAGCACATGGCTTTGGCGGGGAAAAAGTTTTAAAAGCCTGCCCTTTCCACCACCCGATTGGGCGTGATCGGGTGGGGGATGAAAAAAAACCTTCCTGACCCAGCCCGCGGGCCAGCTGGTTGGTGCGCCAAGTAAAAAACCTTCCTGACCCAGCCCGCAGGCCAGCTGGACGGCTTGAGTTTTTAAAAAAGAAAAAAAGAAACAAATTGTACCGACCCAGCCAGCACATGACTTAAAAAATTAAAAAAAATTAAAATTAATTAAAATTTAAAATATAAAAAACAGGCTGACCCACCCCACGGGCCAGCTGGTCGGCGTGAGTAAAAAAAGAGAGACAAAAACACTCCAACCCGGCCTCTGTGGGAGTAAAAAAATAAAAAAAATTAAAAAATTAAAAACATGCAAACCTGGCCTGAGGGCCAACTGGTCAGGGCAAGTAAAAAGAAAGAAAGAAAGAAAGAAAGAAAGAAAACACGTGCTGACCCAGACCATGAGCCAGCTGGTGAGCACGAGTTTAAAAAATTAAAAAACAAAAACAAAAAAATGAAACAAACAAAAAAAGAAATGATTGTTTTAAAAAAATCATTTTGTTTTAAACAAAACAAAACCGATAAAAAGAATAACAAAACAAAATGCCATTTTGTGCCCATCTATAGGCAGCTATTTGGGATGGGGTAGAAAGGCCTTCAGACCCTTTGACATTGCCCATCTTTTAAATAGATTTCAAGCAAGGTGCTACCAAAAGGAACTCTGGGGAGCATTTACGTTGGAAGTGAAACAGACCTCACATATATTCAGGGACTTGCATTTATTCCCACGGAGAACCAAAAAGGAGACAACCGCAAGGAAAATAGAATCAATACTGTCTGAAGGAAATAAAGATAAATACAAAATAAAATGTCTAAATAAATACAAATAAAACTCTCTGTAGATTTAGCTCTAAGATCTTTTCTTTGGCTGCAGCAAAAGATTCCAGCAGACAGAAAAGGTATATCTACACCACACAGTTACAACACTTCGAGTCTGCTTTAATTGTCATACCTCCATGCTAGGGAATTTATATACATTCCATCCAGCCAATTGCTACTGTGGACAGTGTACAACCAAAATATAAAACGTAAATTATATAATTGCTACAGATACTAAACAGTAGTAACAATAACAAATTTTAAGAAAACAGCAGGATTATCAGCAATACCTATAATAGACCATATACTACAGTATGAGGAAATTAGAATTCTGTGCCACAACACTCTAGATCAGTTGCCTGAACAAAGACAGGGAATTCTAGATGACTCGATTCCTCACTAAACTCCATGATAGAATCATGGCAGCTAAAAGTGGATGAAATTGTATTATGTGGCTTTATTCAAATGTTTGTTTTTATCATTAGAAGGAAGTTTTGGATCCAATCAGTCCCATGTTCTATGTTGACCTCACAGTCTGCTAGGTCTCACCCAGTGAAGGGAGTGGCGCTCATATTTCTGAGGCAGAGAAAAATCTGTGGGAAAGCACCATGTCCTACCCCTACCCCACCCCCTGTGACAAATACTCCCATTTGTGAATAAAATAACCCATTGTCGTGGTTTAAGTTCTTTGGCGTAGTCTGAAAAGATCCAAAGTTTCTGAAGGGAGTTTCTAGAATAAAGGTTAGAAAATAGCTTTTAAGATGAAAGATGACGACACGCTGAAGCCCCATTAAGGCAAGGGGAAATTACAGTCACCTTCCAAGGGCACGAGTTCTTGGCCTTGTAGAAATATTCAGATCCTTCAACTCAATCCTGTGCATATCCTGGTAGCCCAGTATACGCTGCTATGCCTTAGGCCATTAATCTCTTATAAATCCAAGCATTCACATAAGAGGCTTGCTGCTCTGGTTTAATTAAGCTGGTTGAAATCCATATGTTGTTAAAGTTCAACTGATTTCTCTTTTTCACACAGCAAGATTTTTTTACACCTCCCCCTCCTCGCCAAATCCTCCTCAATTTTCTATAATATGAATGCTTTTTTAAATAACTGGCTCATCTCTTGAAGATAAGCTCCCTTTAATCTCTCTAGTACATTTTCTTTTCTAATTATACCACTCATTAGTGTCTAACTTTCTCCTTAGCATTCTTCCATTATTTATCATGACTAGTTTATATATATATATCCATTACACACACACCACACACACACACACACACACACCTATTCTAGAGTTCAGTTTGAAAATACCAATCTTTGGGGTTTTTTTGTCTGCTATCAAAATTTCATTATAAATACTTCTTCAGAGTCTATTTTTGTTCCTTGATTTTCTACTAGGGCTGTGCATGGATCCTTCAGTTTGGTTTGGAGGCTGGGCCAAGTCTTTGAATGCATTTTAGCTTGACCCAGATTGGTTTTTGCTCTACATCTGATTTGATTTACTGATGCCCTAAGCACATCCGATCCCATCTGATTTCAGAAGCTAAGCAGGGTCGGCCCTGGTTAGTACTTGGATGGGAGACCACCAGGGAATACCAGGTGCAGTAGGCGCCTGGAGTAGGAACTGATAAGACACTCCAATATTCCTTTCAAGAAAACTCCATGGACATGGAGTCACGAAGAGTCGGTCACCACTATAACGACACAACAACAACAACAACAACAACAACAACAACAAATGCTTTGGATGCAAGCCACTTTGCCAGGTCATTGGGAAATCAATATGGTTGAACTTTTTCCATTTTTTAAAAAGTTGGAGACATGATAGACTCCAAAGAGAGAAATAATCCTATTGAGTCTGAGAGACCATGGTTCAGCCTTTTCATATAAGTTACCTTTAACTTTTCCTTTAAACAAAACTAGCAGGCCAAAATGATTTATATTTCATTCAGTTTGTGTCTGGGTCAGAATTGATTTATAAATTCACTTTGCTTCCCCCCCAAATCTGAGTCTGTCCATTCCACTTCCCTCTGGATCTCATATAAATATAATAGGACCCCCGTATCCACTGATTCATTATCCACTGATTCAGTTATCCACAGTTGGCAGAGGAAAAAAAATAATTCGGCAGCCACAAAGCAAACTATAAAGCAAGCTGTTGTTACAAACAGCAGCTGTAAAGCAAGCTATTGTCACAATTAGCATCTGTAAAGCAAGCTACTGTCACAAACAGTGGCTATAAAGCAAGCTACTGTCTCAAAACAGCAGTCATAAAGCAAGCTACTATCAGGAAACAGTAGTTTGGGGGTGGGTGGGCAGGTGTTCTCTCTTATCCATGGTTTTCATTATCCACAGAAAGGCCTGGAACCAATCCCCAATGGATACCGGGGTCCTACTGTAGATCTGAACCACGCTGATTTGTTCCAGAATTTGGAATTTGTTTGAATCCAGAGCAAAAGCCTATTTTGCTTTTTTTTTTCTTGCTAACTTTGTTTTCTTCCATTGTTTATGAAGTATTAAAGGTTTTCAGCTAGTTATAATGGCCAAAATCCTGTTGTGTGTGTAGCTGCCCGTGATAGCTGCAGAACTGTTGAGGCAGAAGCGTGATTCCCCAAGGTAGTTCCACCAGGGTATTGCACAATCAGTTGTGATGGGGAGACACAACTGATTGAGCAACTGTATGGCACAATCTCCTGTTGCTGGGTATAACAATGTGGAACTGGCTCCACTCCCCTGCCGGTAAGAGTGGCATTTTCACCTCCCCTGAAGTGTTAATGGCAGTGATACAGATGACGCCTTAGAGACCACACATGTGAACAAAGACAGCAGGAGGTTTAAGGAGGAGAGAGAGGAGGAGGAAAAGGAAGGACTGCTGGGCAGATGCCATCAGCTGAAAGGTGTTCAAGGCGAAGGAGGTGTGGGTGCTTGATGGCTGGCTGGAAGGGAATCCGTTGCTGGGACCGTGACACCAGGCATTGGGTGGAGCCCAAGTACTCTGAGATGAAGCAAAAGGCAAACTGTTTGGCGAACCAATTCAAGGCAGATGCTGGCAGAGGAACCAGCAGGGGCAAGCAGCCACACAGCAAGGATTCCATGGGTGATGTCCCCAATGCAGACCAGCTCTTCCTCCTCCTCCTCCTCCTATCTAACTTCCTACCTTCCTACCTTCCTACCACACTCCACTTCATAGGAAAGACCAGCCATTTCAATCTAGACTTTGGCCATGCCTCCAAGGAAGAGTACCACATTGGGGAGGGGGGGCGGCAGTGGCTGCTAGTAGTGATTACAGGGGAGTAGCAGAAGGTGCTGAAGGACAGCTGAATGCCTGCATCCAACATTCTTTTTGCCACTCTCCATGCCAAGTGAACCTGAGAGGTGTCCTTGAAGTGATCAAGGAGGCAGGACTCCACTCCTCTCCGTAAAAGACCATTGGGGATTGATACAGTTGACCTAACTCAGTGATGGGGAAACTTTTAGAGACCGAATGCCCAAACTGTGATTCAAAACCCACTAATTTTTCACAACCCAGTGCTCTTTACAAGTACCTGGTCTCGAGGTGGTACAAAGCTTGTCTCATTTCTGATGTGGATTTTTAACTGGTGGTTGAGTCTGTGGGGACTCGGAAAATCTGCATCAAAACCTTTCCGCTCCCATTTTGGCGTCTTTCTGTGACTTTTTTTTTAAAAAAAGAACTTAGTAGAGGATATTGGTAAGGCAGAAGCTCTGTGTCATTTTTGCAAGAGTAAATCATCACACGCTTAACGTATTTCCACTAACACCCACATTTCAGTAAAAATCCCTGTGTCAAATGTTATTGTGCACGTAAAATGAAAAACAAGCATTTTTGCAGTGAATGAGGATTGGCAGCTGAAAGGCAATATGCCGGTATGCAGACAACTGAAAAAAAAAAGTAACATAATAACAGACCCAGAAACTGCAGGTGAAAATTGCATTTTGATGCAGTTCCCAGTCATGGGATCACAAAGGATACTGAAGTTTATACTGCGACCGTGGGAATACTGGAACTGTGACTTGTACCACCTGACTGCTCCGGGAGGAAATATGCATTTTAGTTTGCAGCAGATTAAAATGGCCATGGGATAGCATCTCTAGTCTCCAATCCTGCCTGACTCTTTATGGGGAGAGGGACTCTGTGAAGGCGACAAGCAGTCACATGGAGGGGCTCCTTACATAGCAAAGTATCCCCCTTCAGGCCATTTTTTAGACAACAGCAACAGACCAGGAACAGAGTTAGACTTCTCCTCTGCTCACTTCAAATTAATTCCTCCTTTCTTTTAAAACAACCGAAGCAAAACACAGCAAGTCATGCTGCTTCTATTTATTTATTTATTTATTTATTTATTTATTTATTTATTTATTTATTTATACAACTTATATGCCGCCCACTACCCAAAGGTCTCTGGGCAGCTTACAATTAAAATGAACAGTTGTAACAGTTAAAACATTAAAAATGTTTTAAAATGGCACAAGAGTGAGGTTGCCTCCCAATCTAATCCATTTAGGCGGGACACGGTTAACCTCCTAACCCCAGTCCTCACCTTATGCCACCCTATAGTACTTAAAGCATTTTCTGGTTTCCAATTTAATGATGCGCGTTGCCTCCCCTCCCCCAAGTAAGCTAGGTACTCATTTTACCAGCCTCAGAAGGATAGAAGGCTGAGTCCACCATGAGCCGGCTACCTGGGATTGAACAGTTTTTGGCTGCAGTACAAAAGTTTAACCACTGCACCACGAGGCCTCTCTCATTTGAAGAGGGCTCTAGACAGTTTCCAGCGCATGGAATTATATTTCATCTAAACATGCTTGGCAAACTTGAACAGAACATTCTTGAAGGGACTGGGGGGACTGGATTTTCTAAGTAAGCAGCTCTCTAGCAGCACTGTTTATATGGATACATTTCTGTTGTTTAGTTTCTATAATTAATTTTCTGCATCCTAATGCAGGCAAGAAATTTCACAGACTTGCCTTAGGAAATCCGGGAAGCATTAGCCATGCACTCTTTCCAATGGCAGGCCCTCAGATTTCATTGTCGGGCTTGAGTGGGAATTAAATAAACCACCAGAGTGTCGTTCCGAGCCCCAGGCCTCTGAAACTGCTTAAGGAAGAGACGTCCGAGCACTAAATCTATCATTTATAAACCTTCCAGTACTTCCCAGAAATTGTTCTCTTCTTTATTACCAGTGTCCTTTGGAGCAAGTAAAAATATGATATCATACACCACAAAAAGCATTTGTACATTTTATGTCCAATTACATTTCTGTCCTTAGAGCTATGTTGATTTCAGAAAGAGGGAGAAAGTGAAATAGAACTGAATTCAAGGTTGCTTTATAACAGTGTTTTGCATTGCATCCCTCTTTTCATAAATACCAAAATCCCTCTATCACACCTACCTCCCCCATGGTCCCCCCCTTTAAATCTGAAATATGGCAACTAAAAACAAATCAGAGCCTTTGTAAATTTAGAAACAAAGTAAGCCCCTGTGGCTTGAAGGATGGGGAACTAATCTATATGAGAAAATGTCAATGCTTGAAAAATATGCTTCAGGCAATGAGGAAAATATGTGATTTAGATAAAATGCATAAATATACCAATACAAATTTGGATTTGGAATTCATATTCGGAATGCAGAATTACAACCCCTTGAATTCAGAATTCAGAATTTTAATAATTCAAAATTTCTGGGTATCTGGAACTCCTTTAGTCAATTGGAATATATATTATGTACAGTCATCCCTTGCCATTTTGTGTTTCATATACTGTGGTTTCAGTATATCGCAGGAACAAAGGACTCCTGGGGCAAGCTGCATGGGCCCGTTTGAGGCCTCTTGCACTTACCCCAGGCCTGGTGCTGCCCCGAATGGATGTCGGATGGGCTTCCCAGGTCTGTTGGAGCCCCCAGAAGTGGTTTGCGGCAAACTGGAAGTCACTTCATAAAACAGGAAGTACCTTCGGATTGCCCAAAGTTACTTCTAGGGCCTCCAGCAGGCTTCCTGGGCCTGTTTGGAGGCCCCAGAAGCAGTTTCCAGTGGCAGTAAAGGTCATATTGATTCAACCCTAATTAGTGGGAATGCTTGTAGCATTAGCGGACAGAGTAGGCAAATACCCTGGCAGTGCTGGCAAGCAGATGGGCTCAACAGAGAGCCTGTAATGGGTGGGAATTGTGTCTACAACATGAGGAACTAGAGATGGGTACGACCAGAAAAAATGACGTTTCGAGTTTTCGTTTATCGGAACGGGTCCGTTTCGGGTCGTTTCCGTTTGTCGCGAAATTTTTCAAAAATTTGTCATTTCCATTTGTCGTTTGTCATTTGTCGTTTCCACCGCCTGAGCCGAGCCCATTTGTTAGCATTGAAAGGGGGAGAGATGGAAGCGGCGGGAGGGGTTACCCGGAGAGCTCACCGCAGATACTCAGCGACCCCAGCCGAGCGCATCCCCGTTGGGTGTTCCTTTTTCCTCCAGCTCCAGGTGCGAGCGCCCACCCCGCCATCTTCGCCTCTTCCTCCTCCTCCTCCTCCGCCTCTTCCCCCCCCCACTCTCACATGATCCAGGCCGTCAATCAGCCAGGGAAGCGGAGCAGGCAGACAGGTAATTGCCCCGGCGAGGGCGGCGGTGCAAGAGGGTTGGTTGGGAATGAGCTGCAACCCAGGGAGAGTGGTTGCGCACGCTCCCGCGCCTTGCAGTATAAACCAACCCACAGGCGGGCCGAGCCCGGAGTCCCATTGATGAGCCGTGTGCGAACACACGCATCAGCGAGGGGGGAGACTGGGATTGCTCATCCCTCCTCCCCTGTCGCCGCCTCCGCCGCCACCGCCGCGAGTTCCTCATCGTCGCAGAGGCTGGACGCACCCGCCCTTGGAAGGCAGGGAGACACAAAGGAGCCACAGTGCAGTATCCCCGGCTGGAGCAAACACACATGCACACACACACATGCGCGCCCGGGCTCCGGCATGCACACACACCTCCACCATGTTGGGAGGAGGAGGAGGAGGAATGCGCGCCGCCCTCCCGCCTTGCGGGCTGCGGGGGGGCAGAGAGAGAGAGAGAGAGAGCGGCGATCAAAGATCTCCCTCCGAGCAACCCGCCTTCCTCGCTTAATCCTCCGCCGGTGCTTGGCATTGCACCCTTCCTGTCCCGCGGCCGGCATTTGCAGAGGGGAGGCTTTGGTGAGAAAAGGGAGGCCAGAGCTGCTCATCCGCTTTGCCATTAAGGCTTTTGGGGAAGGGGGTGAGGACAGAAGAAGCACCTTCACTAATGGGTGGAAAGCGAAAACAATCGAGGCTCTTTAGTAGGATTTCCAGAGGACACGATAGAAAGGTGGTGGTTTGTTTTTGTTGTTAGGCAGGCAACAACAAGCGTCAAGGGAGGTTGCCGCCTCCTGCGCGATTGCCACGATGCCACAAACAAAAACGAAAAACCCGACCAAATTTTTCTTTTTTCGGTTCGAGTTCGAGTTCTGACAGCTTAATTATCGTTACCGTTTCCATTATGTAATGGAAACGAAAAACAAAAACGAAAACGAAAATTTCACCAAGTTGTGCCCATGTCTATGAGGAACAGTACTGTTGATTGAATGAACACAATCTTGGAGTAGCAGTTGGAACAATGAGAGTCAGGAGGAAGAGGAGGAGGGAGGAGACTGAAGTGTGCCATATCTAGTTCTGTGAGCACAATGTGCCATTTCTCTCTGACTTAAAAGGAATTGGATACATCCTTAGAATGTCTATTGCCTCCCGGCTGTTCCACCCAGGCTCACTTCAGCAGCATTTCTCCTTGGAGCAATTCATCCTCTCCTTCCCTGCTCTACAAACTCTTCATGTCTACCCAGCATTCCTTCTCCTCCCCTTCCCATTCTGTTTGCCTGTCTTTTATCTCCCCTTCATTCATTACAACTGTGCATCTTTGGGAGTAGTCAGTGTTTTCCTGATCCTCACACTGAGAATGTCTGTCTGCTGAAATGGTGGAGGTGATTTGCCCACTAAGCCAGCCTGTCTCAGCTGGGACAGAGTCACACGATCTAATAAAATACTGATGTATAATGAAATAATATTTGAATCCTAATCTTATTCCAAATCATATTAAGTAAGCAATGTAAAATGAGATGTATAGAATGCAAATTTAAATTGAGGGTTCTGAAAATGACAGAGAAAACAGCTGTGGTACAGGCTTGCACCAGAGCATAGTCTAACAAATATGGGGAATTCTTTTTTTAATATTTACATCAATAACATATATTGCATCCAAACTTAAATATTTAAAACAGAAAAAACAAGTATAAAAATAAATAAAACACAATTTTATACATACACAAAACCTTCTAAATTATAACACTGTGCCCCTACTCATTAGTAGCAAAAACTAATTATCTCTTCTTCAAACATTCACATCCTCCCTTTAAAATTGTAGTGCTTCTTGCCATGGGACACATCTCTTTCTAATTATTAATACATTATTAATAAAATATCCCCAAATATCTCCAAAAGCATCACACTTTAACAATCCATTCTTAATTTGAATATGTCTTAAATATTCTGAGCTGTATATTGTCCCTCATTATTGTAAGCCAACTTGGGTCCTTTTCCAAAGAGAAAGGTGGGGTAAACAATATTCAAAATAAATTAAATAAATAATTACTTTGATATTTCATGTTGATTTATCACTAATAGCTATGTCCCATGCTTTTTTTATACCATTCATTTAATTGAAAGCAATGTTTTATCTTTCAGTACTTTGATATTATTAATCTGGTTGTCGTCATTGAATTACAGATTCATTCTCTAGTTACCCAAAGCAAAGCAAAATGTTCTGCTTATAAACTGCCCCATACCACTTCAAGTAGTCTCTGGGCGGTTTACAGTTTTTAATTACAGTATGCAGGCTACACATTAACCACCACCCGCATGCTGGGTACTGATTTTACCGACCTCGGAAGGATGGAAGGCTGAGTCAACCATAAGCCTGCTACCTGGGATTGAACCCCAGGTTGTGACCACAGTTTTACCTGCAGTACAGGCATTTAACCACTACGCCACGGGGCTTCTGCTAATACCCAGTTGTATTCTTCCTTATCAATTGCTGATGAAAGAGCTACTTTACAGCATGCCTTTACATTTTGTTTGGTTATTTCATTTATTTCCTTGAATACTGTTTCCTAAAATTTCATCACACTCTCACATTCCCACCACACATGAAACTAAGTTCCAGTTTCTTGACATGTTTTCCAGTACAACACAGATTCATTCTTACTTATTTGATTCAATTTCACCAGGTTTAGATACCACCACCATGCAATTTTCTAAAAATTCTTTTCTCTTTATAGACATAGATTTCAACCTGACACATGTCCATCTTTCTTAGGCAAAGAAGATAGCAAAGCCTACCTCCAATTCATTTTAAGAGTACAACTGTGATATATAGATTTTTTTTTATCATTTTCAGATTTCAGTGCTCACTCTTCTAAAATGTGCACAAAAAATGGCCAGAATATGCAATTACCTGCATGACTAAAAGTGGATATTCCATGCTGGGTTCATATCTAATTAAAATTGCTGGCTTGAAAATAATGATAAGATTCATTAATGAAACAATGTAAGATCAGAACCTCTTCAACTTTAGTTTAACCTAGTTTTGTTGATGGAGATCCTTAATTTCTAACTCTCGGCAGCCTTTATTCTTAATCGAAAATGTCACTACTTAAGTAAATTTAAATCAAATAAGATGTACTAACTCTCTCTCTCTCTCTCTTTCTCTCTCTCTCTCTCTCCCCCCTTGCTCTCTTATTGCTTGAGCACTTTTCAAGTATAAAGTTGAGACAATTCAACAATTTAAACATAGCTTCAGCATACAGGTCAAGTGTGAGTGACCTTTGGCCTACGAAATGGCAGCTGATGACTCAATTTTTCGGCATACTCTAAAACCACTGGGACTGGGGGAGAATAGTCTGCAATTTTCAGGAGCTATCCAAGGTTCTGAAATCATATTCAGGAGAGGTTTAGCACCCTGGATAGCTTCTATATGGCCCAACATTATTTATTTATTTATTTATTTGTTTGTTATACTTCTATACCGCACCATCTTCCATAAGGAACTCTGGGCAGTTTAGAGAGTTAAAAAAACATCAGATAAAACAGTAATATTGAAACAACAAATAGAAAACAACAATGTAAGCAAAAGAGGGGAGACCAGCAGCAAGATGCAGTGGACAAAAAAAAAGAAGAAGAAGAAGAAATAAGGTCACCATATACCTCCTTCAAAAGCATAGTTTTTAAAGCCTTTTTGAAGGCGAGCAAGGAATGTGCAAGGCGCGGCTCACTCAGTAGATGGTTCCAAAATAAAGGGCCAACAACAGAGAAGGCGCAGCTGTGTGTTACTGACTTCCGTGCCTCCCTGGGAGTGCCCACCCTGAGTGAGCACACCCGCAACATTCGAGTGGGCCTAGCCTCGGTTGACCTCTGGGAGATACGCTCCGCCAGGGATTCAGGTCCCAAGCCGTGGAGGGTTTTGAAAACCAAAACCAAGATCTTAAACCTTATCTGGAGAGCCACGGGCAGCCAATGCAAGCACACCAGAACTGGGGTGATGTGATCGTATTTGTGAGCCCCACCACCAGTCTGGCCGTCACATTCTGTACCCATTGGAGTCTCCGGACAAGGGTCAAGGGCAACCCCATATAGAGTGTGTTGCAGTAGTTGATCCTCGAAATCATGAGGGCCTGCACAACTGTTCTCAGGGAGGACTCATCGAGATACGGACAAATCTGGATGATCCTGCGGAGTTGGAAAAAAAACACATTGTGGATTCTAGAAGTGTGCAGTTTTGGGGGTACAGCTCCCAGAATCCCCTCAGCAGCATAATTCTCCCACTGATACGTTTCCTAGATCTTGCTGAATTGATCACAGGAGAATATAAAATAGTGATCTACTAATCCTATGTGAAGCCAGATTAAAAGTTATCAACATTTATTGATAGGCTTTGTCCCAGTTTCTCAGATGCTTCTGAAGAAATGGGCTGTAGTCCATGAACATTCATGATTTTTTTTAAAAAAAGGTTGCTCTTTCACGGAGGATTATTAATGATAGGACCTTTGGGAGGTTGCTAATTTAGAGGGTCACTATAAATTGAAAGCGACTGGATGGCAGACAACAAGAACAAATTTTAAGGTATCACAAGATGCTGTGTTATTTTGAATGCCACAGAAATTACAGTGCTTTATAGTTCTACAATGGAAGGTAGCATATGTAAACATAAAGAGTGAAAAATTGAAGCAAAACAATTCAAGGAGCCATGTAGCCATCACAAAAGACAAATTCAAAAGTGGAACAGGTGATAACTTTAGGCTACTATAAAAATAACAAAACATTGCTAATATTTCGAGGGCAAGCCCCCTTCCTCAAGAGCAGTACCAATAGGTAACCACATGGCAAAAGATGGATTTGCCAGGCATTATTTCTTAGGTGTTAAGTCCATGGCAAGATGGAAAAAAGCCAGCTCGAATATTTCCCTCGAAATATTAGCAATGTTTTGTTATTTTTAGAGTGAAAAATTATCAGTCTGGCAATGGCATGTATCTACTTATCTGAAGAAGTAGGCTAAAGTCCAGGAAAGCTTATGCCAAATAAAAAGGACGAGTCTTGAAGAGTCATGGCTAGAGATAGGCATGAATTGAGAGTTCAACATTTTATCCCTGTTTGTTTACCACTCCAACTGGTATTCAGAATTCAGAGCCCTGTCCCCTCCATTAGGTGCCCCCTCAGAAGCAGCATCCCAGCTTCCCTGCTCTACCTCCTCTGGGCACTGTTTCTGAAGGGGGCAGCCTACCAGACAGGCAGAGTGCCAAACCATCCAACACCTGTTGCAGCAGTAAACGAACCAGGATGAATCACCAAAGCACTGGTTCGTGCCCATCTCTATTCATGTCTAGTCTTGCTGTAGCAGATGACAAACTAACTTATCTGCTATACAAACGATAGCATGAAGAAATAGTTTGTGTTTCCCTAAACTTTCAGTCAATCTGTTTAATGGTTTAGCAGGAGGAAGAGGAAGTTTTTAAAAAAATCTTTTCTTAAAAAAAAAAATCTCCCTGCCTCTCTGTTATCTTTAATATCTGCCTTTTGACATCAATCTTCTTTTCTCCCATTCTGCTAAGGTCTTATGCAAAAGCTCTCCCCAGTGATGTCTGCCTTCAGCATTCTTGGCTAGACTGCCTCCATGTCTATTCAAGTTGTACTATAGTTTTATTATCTTATTCTATAAATTTACACGAGTTTGGCTGTGTGTGCTGTATCCATGAAGTATACCTATTTTCCACTTGACTCATATCAACCACATTTCTGTTTTATATCCTCTAAACCAACTCTCTGTTTTTTAAGCTATTTAAGTTGGCTGGTGGCTTCAATGATTTGCTGCAACAGTAACCTATAAATCCCTCTTTGTGCTTTATATTCTCTTCTATTTAATATACTCCCCGTTTGTTACTCACCCTCTGCCTTCTTCAAGACTAGGTTCTGAAATGTTGAGACTCACAAGAGCATTCACCTTCCACTTAATTTTGAATATCTGGGTGATTCCCTCTGGGAATGGGCACAAAATGAAAAATGAAATGCTGTTTTGTCAATTTGTTACATAACGGAGCAAAATGAAATGAAACGAAATGATAAAGCAGCATTTCATTACAGACGAAATAAAACAGCTGTTTTTCCATTGAAACAATTTTGTTCCGTCTGTAAAATGGTGGCTTACCTGCGGGTATTCCGCCACCGCCGCTGCTGCCGAGACCACCCAGCCAGGCTGGAGAGGGTGAGTGGCTGGCAGGCTAGCCTACGCCCGCTGCCGGAGCCTCCACTTCCACCACCAAAGCTGCCGCTGCTACAGCTGTTGCTGCAGCGGCCACCAGAGACCCACCAGCCAGCTGGTCAGGCCGGCTTAGGGCACTCCACTGTTGGAGTCGCTGCACCCACTGGCGGAGGTGGAGTCACTGCCAGCCCACTGTGCAGGATGGGCTAGAGGACTGCGCCACCACCATAGTCGCCGCCACCAATGCCAGTGGAGGTGGAGTCGCCATCAGCCAGCTGGGTGGGCCGGCCTAGGCACCCCTGCTGCCAGAACCTTTGGAGCCACTGCCGCGGGTAACAAAACGTTTCATTTCATATGCATTTTTGTTGTAAAAATTCATACAAGACAAAACAAAATGAAAGGGGGGGCAAAACAGAACAAAACGAAACACCATTTTTCTGTTTCGTGCCCATCCCTAAATCTCTCATGTCTGTATACATGTGGCCTGCCAATGTGCATAGTTCCCAGAATATTTCAGTGGGTCCGAGACCTCCTCAACCCATCAATCAATTGATCAATCTATCAACCTATGTGATTGCAGCTAAACCAGTTTAAAAGAAACTGTCTGCATGGAGAAGACAAAAATCTCTGCCTATCACAAGTATATGATAACCTCACCACGAGCTAAAAATCCAGTGTTACCAATATGATTAATCAGGAGACACAGCCCGCTACGTCTTTATGGAGTATGGTAATGCACAGAAGTTTCATTACTGGAATTTGAATGAATACAAGATGTAAAATTGATCAGATCTGCTTGGAAAATTTGTTAGAATTGGAGTAATATATAGGGAATGAACATCCCTATATAATAACACAGGCTCGGCTGTTTCAGCTGATGACTGATTGACAAAGGCAGAGGTATTCAGAATAAGGGAGGCATGTGTGTCTCCAAGCGTTAAACTGGGCCAAGATAAAATTCTGCAATATTTAGGAACTTCTTGTGCATGGAGATAAACTGTCAGAGCAAGATTTTTTTTTTTACTGTAATTCCTTGCACCAAGTTCCATAGAAGTTTTGTTGTTGTGTTGTGCCATCAAGTAGGAACTGACTTACAATGACCCTCATAGGGGTTTCAGGGTAAGTGAGATGTTTAAGGAGTGGCTTTACCAGCTCAACTCCAGTGAGTTTTCATAGGAAGCAAGGATTCAAACCCAGGCCTCCTAAGTCGCAGTCCATCACTCCCTCCATGACGCCACACTGAGCATCCTATTGAAGTGCTACTTCTCAGAACTGTTGTGTTATTGTTTCTCTCATAAGCCCTTGGCAGAGTAAGGCTGGTTCCCAGACTCTTTCAAGGGAAGGGAAGGGAATAGTTGTTGTTTTTTTAAAGAAATCATGGGGAAGGGGATATCTGCTGCTCAGGGAAACTTCCAGAAGGAACCAATATTTATACATAATGCATGGATCATCTACCATGGAATCTTGGTTTTGCTGCCCTTAAAGGTTTGCCTGTGAAGATTCTCATCCACCCAGGTGAGTTTATCTGGAAGTTGAGTCATGGCAACTGGACTTCTTCTTCTTCTTCTTCTTCTTCTTCTTCTTCTTCTTCTTCTTCT
>JAHTLZ010000045.1:2717578-2739756 GCA_023846285.1 Phrynocephalus versicolor
CTTCTTCTTCTTCTTCTTCTTCTTCTTCTTCTTCTTCTTCTTCTTCTCTTTTTTCTTTCTTTCTTTTCTTTTTTGAGAGATTGAGATGTTTTGCTGCTCATCTAAACAGCTTCATCAATCTGAGGAAAGCTACTTGCGACTCCTCCATTTTATAGTTCACCCTTAACCTCATGTCACCCTGGTCTGAAATAGGCTCATAAGATTAACAATGGCCTGAACAGACTCGTTAGGTGGACAAAAGTTTCAATAGGCCATTAGGTGAACAATGGTCTAAGGTGCTGAAACTCATAGCCTTGGCGGTGGAGGCATGATGTATTTTTGATTTGTCTGGGTATTGCTAAAATCACTACATGATAGGTAGCAGATAGACTGTGCCTGAGCCCCCCACCTCTGTTGAGAGAGGGTTTTCAATACTCACATGAATGGCTTCCCTGGGCCCTCTCTCAAACCACCTATCTTCTCTGTCTAATATGTGTACATCCTCATCTTTGAAGGAGTGTCCTTTGCCCTTCAAGTGGAGATGTACTGCAGATTCTGGTCCTGAGCTGTTGACCCTCCTATGTTGGGCCATCCTTCAGTTTAATGGCTGTTTAGTTTCTCCAATATAGTGGTCTGCACACTCCTCACTGCATTGGACCGCACATACTATATTGCTCCTTTTGTGTTTTTGTGTTGGTCCTTTGGGTGGACGAGTCTCTGCCTCTTTCTCAACAGAGGTGGGGAGCTCAGGTACAGTCTATCTGCTACCTATCATGCAGTGATTTCAACAATACCCAGACAAATCAAAAATACTTAACACCTCCACCACCAGGGCCATAGCTAACAACCCATACTTTGTGGGTTTTAGCACCTTAGACCATTGCTCACCTAATGGCCCTTTTCAGACCAGGGTGACATGATGTCAAATGTTTAATCATAATAAAGGTGGGCAACATGTTCCATCAGTGATCCAGGTTATCAAGATTAAAATTATTGCCCAAATGCTGGTTCCAGGAGACTTGCACGAACTTGGGAATGCTTTGCAATCCTGTCCTACACAAACCGCGGTAAAAGGCTCCCATGTGATTAATTGAAATATCCATGCTCTGCAGCCTTTAAAAGAAGGAGCTGCAAAGTTTTCCATCCTCTTGGCTGTTTGGCAAAGCTCAACTGAGCTTTGCTGCTGCTGTGACCTAATTTCAGTTCCAAGCCTCAACTGATTGGAATGGTGAGAGCCCTGCAGGGTGATTTCTTTACCTTTGTTTGGTTTTGTTTTTTGCCTCTTCTTACAACTAAGCCATTTATTCTTATAAGTTCTCATAGTAAAAGGGAAAGGGGGATAAGTATTTTCCCTATGGGGGCTGTATACATTGTTGTTTATTATTTAAATACTGCATTTAATCTTTAAATTGATTAATAATGAAAGTTAGTCTTTAAGGTGCCACATGTTTGTGTCTTTTGTTTTGTTTTGTTTTGTTTTTCTTTGATTTTTGCCTGAAATTCTTGATTTAGTTAGTATGTCATTAGGGCAGATTCTTTGCAGCTTTGCCCATTATTAATGATTGTCATACTGTGTTGTTTTTAATTTAATTTAGTGTTATAGGGGGAATTTTATTGCTTTAGTTTCTTAATGCACAGTGTATAATTCTACAGAGGGTTTGTTTATTTATTATTAGAGATGGGCACGAAATGAATTTTTAATTTGTTTCATTATTCGTTATTCATTTCATTAGCTAACGAAATGAATAACGAACCAACCCATCAAAGAAAAATGAAACGAAACGAAACAGAAATTTCAGTTTCATTCACTTTGTTTTTCATTTGGGGACGTCACTTACCTTCCTGCTGCACCGGTCCCTTCTCTTTGGTGGCGCTGGAAATTAAAATACAAAATAAAAAAACCAAACCAAAAAAAATATTTTTTTAAAAAACGGTCTCGCGGAAACAAGCGCCTCTAAAAATGGTGTGCCTGGCTGCAGGGAAGGAAGCCTGGGAGGCTTATCTGCTTGCACTGTTCATCATGCCACCCAAACAAGAATGTGAGGTTAAGAAAGGCAAACAACTCCTTAATCATAAAACCTAGACTAGGCAGCCACCAGTGAGTTTGTCAGAATCTGAGGGAGAGGGTCTGAATTTGGATTAATTATGAAAAATTGGGTTGTCTACAGAGAAATAGAGCCCAGGCCGGTGGAATAGCTGAACCTTTTGAACCTTGCAGGTCACTTAGGCCTTCCAAACTCCAGAGGAGGGCAGAATATAAATGTTTAGTGAACGATCATGTCACATATTGTTGTTTTAGAGGGAGAGCCAGACGGTTCATCTTCAGAGGTCATGCATGCCTGTTTCCTGACTCCCAACAAAGTAAATCCATTGAGCACATGGTTTCTACGGTGGTTTAGGGTGCCACACCTGTAGCTGAAACCAAGTTGCAACAGATGCTGCCAGCTAGCCCCAGTGAGTATCAAGTATTGGACTTGTCTGTGGAGAGAAGACATATGCCAGATATGCCTGTGGTAAGGTTGTGAACAGGTGAGCAAATGCACTCAGCCCCATACACAGGGTGGGTTTGGCCTTGGGGTGTACTGCAGGCCTGCAGGTGCCAGTCCGCAGTGCCTTACCCACTCCATTTGCGACACCCATAGCACATTCTGTAACACTGGCTGATTCTACACCCGTTCTGGCCACTGTTGCCACCATGCAAATGGCTACTATTGTATCAAGAGTAACGCCCCTTGTAATGGTGGCTCAACAAAATGCCAACATCAGTACTCAGGACGTTCGTAGGGGAGTGGCTACATATGTACCCAATCATTCTGTTGCCAAACATCTTGCTATACAGATTTAAGTTCTACCTTGGGAGTTAGTACTGTCCCTCCTCTGCATTTCCCTGATTGTAATCAATCCCTGCCACATGGTGACCACCTCCTTCCAGTAACAGTAAGAAAAAAAAATTGGAAAAGGGGAAATACATAGACGTGGTTGATCTGTTAAATTGTGAAGTGGATCCCACTACATATGAAAAGTTGGAGGTGAGGTATAAAGAGTGCCTTAGGAAGAAGTGGCCTGACCACTGTTGGTCAAATTTGCTACGTACATTCTTTATCTATGTGGGCGTTGGTAGTAGGGCTTAACATGTGCGAGCCTTGGCATTAGTGTAATATATGGACTTAATCTACAGGGCCTATACAGATTATCCCGGGCCCTCTGGATGTGTTACAACAAAGGATTTTGTAGGAGGGTGGCATTCTGCCCCATTCTTGCTCTGGAATGTCCCACTGGACCAGCTATGTGTATGAGTTATGAACTCCCCAATTGTCCTGCACCTGAAGAGTGTTTGGATAGTGGTCCTCTTATTCAACATTAACCAAAACCCCTCAGACAGACTGAGGTGCAGGCCAAGCAGTTCCTCCCCACTATTTTTCTTTTTTACAGAACAGCTGGTGTGCTGGTTAATGGCCCCGTAAATGGATTGAGCCCAGTATCACCCGTGACCTTACAGTTTTGTAATTTGTTCCAGTTGTGGGGGACTTATGGCTATGGTCTCATCTCTGGGCCAACGTAGTCATGGTATTTTGGTGTGATAACCTGGCTATAGTCAATGGTGTATCTCCTTTAACCTCAGTCGGACAAAGTCATGAACCTGGTTCATGCCTTGACCCTATGCTCTTTAAGAACTAGCATAATTTCTCAGGCTAAGCATGTACTTGGGATTCAGAATGAGATACCTGATGCCCTAGCTCAACATTTGGATCGTTTCAGGACACTGACACCTTGAACAAGCAAGAATGGGTAGTTTTACCAGAAGATGTTTAGAGCCTTGGTGGGCTGAAGCAATCAGTGCTGTGAGTCTGGCATTAGCCCCTGGTACCGGATGCACTTATGCTGTGGCTTGTTGGGTGTACCAACAAATTCTGTACTGGCATTGGTGTAGCCCTAAGGACAGTCCTGGATGATCACCTAGTCCAATATTATGTTTTCTCAGCTTAAAGGTTTTGGCTTCTTGGTCAAACCAAAGGAAATTAGCAACGTTGGCTCTTTTTCTAGGGCTGGTGGTTCTCCCCCCCAGTTAATGAATTCAGAATTTTTTAAAAAAAGTTAGTGGGATGGACCAGTGAGACAGGGATAAGTAAAGAACAGGTCACTCATAACACCTTATATTTTATCTAGCCTAGACAGCATTTGGCCTTTAGTGTTCAGGGATAGATTTGAGGTGTGCTTATTTAGAGTGGCAACCTTAATAGCCTTTTTTAGAGCATCCAGAATTAGGGAATTTGGTGCACATTCTAAACATAATTTATCTCACACAGCCCTGCAAATGGCTGATGTCACCTTGGTAAGTGACCAAGCGCAGTTAACGTTAAGACAGTCCAAGACGGATAAAAAAGGAAAAGGTGCTGTAATTACTTTATATATGCATCATAGGTCAGACATCTGTATGTGAAATCACTTAAGGCATGTGCGGCATGCAGAGGCCTTGGAGTGGGGGTTCCTGTTTAGACACCAGGATGATGAACCCCTCACTTGCTTGCAATTTGGGACAGTTACGTTCACAGCCCTTAATAGGACTAGCTTGCAACAGCGGAGTTTTGGTGATATTCCTTTTGATGAGAGCAGCATTCACAGCCACAGCTATGTGATACAGTGGACCCTTGTATAACAAACAGCTTGTATAACATAAAATTTGTACAACATAAAAATTCTGGAGATAGGGGAAATTTGCTTAACATAATCGCCTATGGGGGAAATCCGTACAACACAAAAATGGGATTACTCCATTTTCAATGCATTCCTGTGGGAATTTGTATAAAGGAAAATTTGCTTAACATACTTTCATTTGGAACGAATTAATTCCTTTATACAAGGTACCACTATATGCTGATTCAGATACACAAAATGTGGGACATTGGGATTCCAACGTATATAAAGAATATGTCTGGCCATTTCCTAAGAGCTTGGGCAGCTGCCTTATTATGCTTTATTGTTTCAGGTCTCCATATCCAGGCGTGACTGTGAGTGGCATTGGGTGGCCACAGTTACAACTTCTGGGTGGCTAAGTTGACAGCCATTCCTGTTGGAGTCACCACTTCAGCTCGGGAGAGCATGCATTGCTCAAGTGGAGAAGTCTGAGAGACTTGACCTGGGACGGATTTGATAATCTCGCTTCCTGGCATCCTGGTGAAGCATACTGTATGTGAAGATATTGCTCACCCATCGGAGCAGCAGTTGACACGGGCACCAAGAAAGGTTTGGATCCTTGGAGTCATTGCTGACTTGAGGAAGTTTAAAGCCCAGTTCCCAGATACTTGGTTGATATGGTTGGCTATGGTGCCACACATTGGCTGGCAGGAGGCCACAGATCCAAAATGGGTGGATGGTGCTCGGAAGTGCCACACTTTGGCTGCCAGGATGCCACAGATCCACAATGGGTGGATTGTACTTGGAAATGTGTCACTAGATAGGTCAATATAGTGATGAGAACAAGACTAGTATCAGTGACCAAACACTCAGAGATTACAATACAGTCTCTGGAGCTCTACCAAGCTGATGGAGTCCATTTGTCTGATTTGGGCATCCACATATGTTTGAGTGACTTGAAAGGAGGGCCTCCAGGCTGAAATTAGCAGCTTGGGGGGGGGGGGGGGCAAGGAGCATACCTTGTACCTCAGTGTTGGCGAACTTATGGCACGGGTGCCAAAGGTGGTACTTGGAGCCCTTTCTCTGGGCATCCGACATCACCCCTTCACAGCCACCTGTATTCAAGGTTAAACTGCTGTGTTGGCACTTTGTGAAAAATTAGTGGCTTTTGAATCACATTTTGGGTACTTGGTCTTTAAAAGCTTCACCATCACTGTTGTAGCTCCTTTGCCATGGCAGGTAGTGCAAGAATTTTGATAGCAGGTGAGTTCATAGAAATGTTCCCAGTAACAAAAAGGGGCAGCCTTCTAAGTTAAGGTGAACAGTTCAGGTTAGCGTTAGGTTAGTTGTTATAACAGGTTGTAAAAAAAATGCTTATTGCACACCCCACAGGGAGTTAGTCCCCGAGAAGGGAAAATGGCTGTTTAAGTACAACAGCACGTTTCCAGGTATGAACTCACCAAAATTATTATGGCACTATGATTAATTGGAATATAACCATATTTACTTGTACTACGGATGCCCCCTTTTTATTTACAGTTTTAAAAAGATTTAATAAAGTTCTGGCCCAATTTAAATTCCAATACTTTTGTGTCATCTCTTTATTGTGGGGCTAGAGTTGCAATGCTCTATGGTTCCCAATTATTTGCTTATTCCAATTTGCAGTGCCCTCATGTGTCTCTAACACAGCTTTACATCTAGAGGCAGCCTATTACCCATAAAATCACGTGCCAAGGTTTATCTGTATACAGTAGGACCCCGGTATCCACTGAGGATTGGTTCCAGGCCTTCCCGTGGATAATGAAAACCGTGGATAAGAGAGGATGCCCCCCCAAACTGCTGTTTCCTGACAGTAGCTCGCTTTATGGCCGCTGTTTGGGACAGTGGCTTGCTTTACAGCTGCTGTTTGTAACAATAGCTTGCTTTACAGCTGCTGTTTGTGACAACAGCTTACTTTACAGCTTGCTTTGTGGCTCCTGAATTATTTAATGTTTGCCTCTGCCATCCGTGGATAACTGAATCAGTGGATATGTCTGTGAAGATTCTCAGTCATCCTGGAAGTTGAGTCATGGCTACTGGACTTCTTTTTGGAGAGACAGAAACCTTTCGCTGTTCATCCAAACAGCTTCATCAGTCTTCATCCGAATCCGGATATTGAATCCGTGGATACGGGAGTCCTACTGTAATCTCTGGCTAAAGGTTCTTTTCCATCCTGAGGGTCTGGCCTCACTGATTCTACTAGATTCATTTCAATTAAATTGGAAGCACTTTCAATGAGGCTCTGAAAATTGGTTTTTCCAATTTTCCCACATTTTGTTAATCATTTTTAATGGAATTGTATCTTTTATATGTCCCAAGCCAGATGGCTTATTTTATGATATGATTAGTTATTTCTCTGATTCACCTGAAGCAAGGCCATATAGAAAAATTAGAGAGAGAGCTGGCCACCATTTTCTAATTACAAAGGTGCCTGTTGTATTTTCCCAGGGAACAGGAACCAATAGCACAGAAGCACTGCGTGTTGTGGAAATCTTGAATAGAATTTCCTTTGTCTATGCTTGGAATTTCAGAATGTCTCGGTAAAAGGAGAGCCATTTTGTGGATGGACTAACAAATAGAGAGGCCCATGTCCAACCAAAGGGACAAAGCACTGCAGGAACATGAGACACATGTTATGTGAAAGGAAGAGGTAGAGGAACCTCTTTTTATCACAGTACCAGATCTACCGGTACATGCTGGCAAAAGAGGAGAGGAAAGGAGAAGAGAGGAGAGAAAAGAAAAGTAGAGGAAAGGGAAAGAGAGGAGAGGAGAGGAGTTGAGGGGAAAGGAGAGGAGAGGAGAGGAGAGGAGAGAAAAGGAGGAGAGGGGAGGGGAGGAGTGAAATGGCCATTTCTCACCCTTTTGTCCAGGTTGTTTCCATCCTAGAACTTTCCAGTGCCTTTCCTAAGCCTTATTTACTAGCAGTACTTGATTTAAGCTAAACTGTGCTGGTATTTCTTATCCCACTCTTTTTTTTTTTTGCCTTGAACTTCACCCAACACTACAATCTGCCCCTTGAGAATTTCTCTGAAATTCATTTTGGCCCTTGGGCAGGGGAAAAAAACCCTTCCACCCTGGTGCTAAAGCTTCTACTTGAGATAATTCTGTTTGAGAACAAATTCTGTGCAATTCTAGAGAGACCACAATGACGGCTCAGTTTTCACTCAGCAAGGAAAATGTTTTCTTCTGCAGTTTTATGCTGCCTTTTATCGCATCATTTACAAGTGGCATGGCATGTCGAAACAAAAGCACTCAGTGAAATATGAAGCCTCAAGACACAAAGGCAAAATGGATGCCCTACTTCAAGTGATCCTCCAAATGATATTTTCAGGTATTCAGAGCCGCGTTGACTTTAGGCAGTAAAATAATGCATGGAAAGGAAACACCCAAGATGTGATGAAGTGGGAAGACCTCATCCCTTAAATCTCAGCTAAAATAAATGCCCCACACCACATTTTAATATCTTTTTTTTTTTATTTCCCAATCCATTGGTTGGTCCCAACAGCAAATGGTTCATATAGGTCTTTTAAATATTCAGAACTATTTTGGTAGGGTTAATTAATGCCTCCTTTACCTTTGTTGAGCCGTTGACCCCAATTTCACAGGGATAGTGAATCTGTGGGTAGCGTGCCAAATTCCAGCTCCTATTGAGATCAATGCAAATCGAGCTGAAGCTGCAAATGCCCCTTCCCTGTTGATGTTGATACGGTGTATCTTGACAGTGCGAAGGGGTGGGGATGGAGGAACAGCAACGAACCCCCAAGATCTCTGGTCTGAATTTAAGGAACCAGCGGATCATAGGGGTCGTGTGAAAAGGCCCAAACCCAGTTCAAAGTCATGACAAAAGCTGCTTTTACATGACCCCTAAAATTTGAGGCAAAGGGCTCCCAGATCCGGAGCTTAAAATTGTTTTCCCACCAGCTCCAGACCTTTAAAAAATTAAGTACGACCACGCCCACTAAGCACACCCCAGCGCACTTTACAAGGTCTCCAGAGGTAAAAAAATCTTCCAATGAGGATTGTAAAGCTATGAATGCCGGGCTCGCCTCGCCTTCTGTTTGTTTTTTTGTCCCCGCCACCCCTTTAAGAGACAGGAATCCCTATGGGGCTGCTTGGAGGGCAGGCGGAGGTGAGCCTGCATTCTTTTCTCCCTTGTTTTCTCCCTCTCCTCATGCAGACAGGAACAATGGAGTGTGGAGGGGTGGGAACACAGGAAGAGGGACAACCCCCCCCCACGATCTCTGGTCTGAATTTAAGTTGCCAGTGCTTTTTAGAAGTCTTGTGAAAGCGCCCAAATCAGTTAGCAAAATATTGTTAAAGTATATAACCCTTTTATGCAGATAGGGATTTGTTAGGTTCAAGGAAATATATAAACCACTAGCAGAGATTAGCAGCATTGTGGAAGAATAAATGCACTTAGTGATTATGGAGCTAGGAGACAAATGAACAAGGCAATAGAACTTAGTACAAAACTTATATTACATATGTACACATGACAAAGAGTAATATACAAAGCACAGCATATAGAGAAGATACAACAGAGCATGGGGAAAGCTGCCTCTCACCTTAGGCAACCCACTTTACATTGGCTTGCCTGCTACTTTTATACATATAGCTCCCTGCTGTGGACCAATCAGATCCTTGATGAAGTGAGGTGACCAAACTATTCCACCTGGCACTAATCATCCTGACCTTACAGGCACATTATTCCTTGCACCTGTGTCCTAGACCTAATACACATTCTGGTCTAGCTCATGACATGGCCACAATTTACAGAATCCATTTTGTAATCTGTTAAATACATATTACAGACATTCTGTCAAAACTACAATCCTTGACAAATAACAATGAATCAACAGTTTCCTTTCCAGTCTGGAACTGCAACATATATTTTCAAGGCGAATGATGAAATAACTCGATAGGAGTTGCCAGGAGGAGTCCAATGGGCAGCACGCTAGGCTGAGGTTGCACTATCCCCTGGGTATGCCAGCCTCACCAGCAAATGCATACTCATTCCATGACGGAAGTGTAATACGCTGCCTTGGAGGGTGGTGGAGTCTCCTTCTTTGGAGGTTTTTAAGCTGAGACTGGATGGCCATCTGTCGGAAATATTGTGATGGGGTTCCTGCATGGCAGGGGGCTGGACAGGATGGACCTTGAGGTTTCTTCCAGCTCTATGATTCTATGATTCTATAACTATAAATTAAGACATTAATGCCAGGAGGGAGCACGTAACCAGAAACATGTGGAAATGAAAGCATTTGCTTCAGTTAAATGAATGAGATGTGTTGACTCCACTGGTCTCAAAGTTCCCCTGCGGCTCCCTCTTTTCCAATTAATATAGCCAAGCAAGGAGGGTGACAGGAACAATTCTGTCATCTAGTGAGGTGGTCAAGCCACTGAGCCAGAATATTAGATTCTGACACCTTGTATTCAGGAAGGAAGCGCAATTTATAACTTGAGTTATGTCCAGGTTAAACAAGTAAGTTGTCTGTCATCGAGCTGAAGCAAATATATATATGCATTATAGTTCAATTTGGGTGTTTTTTTTTGAACTGTACTAAATGTTACAATTTTTTTACAACTACATGTGTAAAAATATTCAAATAAATAAATGCAACCAAGTTAGGTACTGATGGTGAGGCAGGAGAGAAATCCAGAGGTGGGATTGCAATGTAGCATTATTTAGTATCTATAATAATTACATGCCACCAGCTCTACTTTGATTTATGGCAAACCCTTTTGGGATTTTCTGGGTAGGGAGTACTCAGAAGTGTTTTGCCATTCCCTTTTTCTAGGGGCACCCAGGAACCAGCATGCAGTTCGCCCACAGCTACACAGATTGGCTCTTCAGAATGGGCATGGAACCCTTCAGGAAGGTGACAATACCTAGTCGCTGTAGTTGGGGAGAATTTATTTATGTATTTATTTAGAAGATTTTTTTTTTAGCCTCCCCTACCAGGTGGTCTCTGGGTGGTGTACAACAATAAGTTATAACTATAAAACAATAAAACGGCATCATTGTTAAAGCTATAAAATACAATATAGGTTAAAACAATTGACATACTGTACAAATTATAAAACTCCGCTGCGCATGAGTCCAGCTAAAACACTGTCTAATTAAAATATTGGCTGGACAAGAGGGTCTTTGCCTGGTGCCAAAAAGCCAAAAGTGTTGGGGCCAGGTGGATCTCCTTAGGGAGGGCATTCCAAAGTTGGGGGGGGCAACCACCGAGAAGGCCCTGTTTCTACATGCCACCCCCCTCACCTCTTTGAGGGATGATACCTTCAGCTAGGCCTCCTGGCATAATCTTAGAGTGATCAAGTGGGATTATTTCTATAATGGCATGGATGTGTTGCATCCAGCATACACGTGCATTCAAAGCTTAAAACTTGAGACTTGTAAATATAAGGTAAAGCTAAAGCCAGAGATTCCCCCACCCCTTGCATGCTAGTCATGACTCTACAGGCGGTGCTCATCTCCGTTTCTAAGCCAAAGAACCAATGTTGTGCAAGTCCGTGGCCATGTGGCTGGCATGGCTGATCACACTGTTTGCCTTCCCGCTTTTTACAGCGGTACTTATTGCTTTCAAAATGCTAGGCTGGCAGGACCTGGGGTTGACAGTGGGAGCTCATTACACTCTGTGGCACCTGGGATTCGAACCGCAGAGCGCCTGCTGAGCCACCACAACCCCTCTATAAATTAGGTACTTTTCATTAAAACTCTACACAGAGAACAGCATATGTAGCTCAGTGTTTTCTGAACATGCTGCAACAATTGTTGGGGGAAATAGTAAATCATTAAATACAGAAAAATGGGTTTTTCTTAGATGGCATTTGTATGTAGGGCTTTTTCTTAGTTATACAGAGCCTAATGACTTGGAATAAGTAGGGCATTTTGCAACAAAATTTGTTCGAGAAATAGATTTTTTTCCCTGCAAATCAGTCCCTGAAATAAGTGGTTTAATCCTATTAAACTTGTTTTCCTTTTTCCTGGCTGCAGTGGCAACAAACAGAATGGTAAGCCCCTGTCATTAAAGGTCCCTTGTTGTATTATGTGTGAGGATCTTCATAAATTTTGTCATTAAGAAACACAGAGAGGCAGCTCATGGGAGAAAGAGTACATTATGCTACTCCCATTTTTTGCTTCTTTTCTCTCTGTCTTTTCCTCTTTTTCTTGCTGTCCTCATCAGGCTGAATATGGAATTAGATGTATTCTTTCGGGGAAATCCTTGCCTGTAATGAGGCAATAAGTAATAAGCATTGACTATGAAACCACCTTTGGAGAAAACACAACGTGGAAGGCTGTGACAGTTTAAACATACCCTGGAAAATGGGTTCTTGATACAGCAGTCCTATGCATATTGGTCAGAATCCTTTGGGGGATTTACCGTAAATCAGTATAAAATATCAATGTGAAGTTATTTTATTTTGTTTTGATTTGTTTGGAGTATTCTTACCCTGCCTTTCTCCATGGAAAAGGACCCAAGGTGGCTTACAGTAATGAGGGACAATATACAGTACAATTAAGACATATTCAAGTTTGAGAACAGGGAATCGAGGGACATCTTACAGGATTCAAAGACAACATTAAAGCTACAAGAGAACACGGGGAGTTAAAGAGAGAGTAAATATTCCATGCAATCATGCATGGTAGACCATCCAAAAGTTACGTGGATGGAGACTAACACTGAAACACAGTGTCAGTGCAATCACACAAGGGAGATATAAACACAAAGTTTTAGGCTGTTATAAACATTGTGCTCAATAGCTGATTGGTAGTCAGTGCAGCTGCTTTAATAGGGGTGTAATGTCATCTCTGTATAGATGTCTCTACTGGAGTGGGCAGGAACAGATGAGATAGAATAGCTTGAGATCAGATAGAAAACTGGGATGACATTTGATATGATCCTTGCCTCCACATAATTTAAATACATCATGTGACTTTATCTGGCCCACCACCTTAAAAAGAATCCCCCTTTGTCTCTTCCTCTTTTGGGAGAAACCTTTCATTTAAATATCTAAGTGGTTTTGCTCATCAGTCCTAAGAGACTGCAAAAACAGTCTTTGGATCCCTTCCTCTGCTCCTTCATGGAACAGAGGAGGGACCAGAGGAAGTGTTTTACTTCCCAGTATTTGTAGTGAAGCTGTCTTCTTAAGCCCCTTAACAATACTGAGAAACTGAAAGAGGAAGGCAAATTGTAAGCCACAAGCTCTGATTCAGTTCGATCCCAGCAATCACATCTGCTGGAAGCAAAACAAAACAGTGTGATCCTACCTGCACCAAATGCAAAAAAAGAGAGAACCCATTAGCACTTGACAATTCAATTTAAACATTAGGAAGAGCTTCATGACAGAGCTGTTCGGCAGTGGAATATGCTGCCATGGAGGTGGTTGTAGTCTCCTTCTTTGGAAATGTTTAAGCAGAGGCTGGATGGCCATCTGTCGAGAGCACAGTGATGGAGGTTCCTGCATGGCAAGGGGTTTGACTGGATGGCCCTTGAGGTCTCTTCCAACTCTATGATTCTATGATTCCAGGAATCCAGAATGGTGCATGGATGGGCACTCTGGGGATGGACTGGTTCACTCTAGCAATTGCATTGTCTGTTCATGAGCAAAAAGGGTGAACCAGCTGCCCCACACAGTGGACCAAACAGTGAGATAACTGCCACTTTGGAGTTATGCTGCCATGGAGGGTGGTGGAGTCTCCTTCTTTGGAGGTGTTTAAGCAGAGGCTGAATACTGTGATGTGAGTTCCTGCATGGCAGGGGGTTGGACTAGATGGCCCTTGAGGTCTCTTCCAACTCTGTGATTCTATTCTATTCTATTCAGTCTTGTATTGTACCTTGTGTAAATCACCTCAAAGTGTGCTTATATGCCACCATATAGCTTTTAAAGCAGATGATCATAGAACTATGATTAACATGGAATCATAGCACTATTTGGACAGTTTACAATTGAATTACACAGGCTGCACGTTGCCACCTTCCAGTGATCTGGGTACTCGGTTTAATGACTCGGAAAGATGGAAGGCTGAGCCAACCTCAAGCTGGTTGCCAGAACCTGCCAGGCTCAGATGTGACCAGGAGCAGAGCTTTGACTGCAATACAACCATTTAACCATTGCACCATGGGACTCCTCCTGCTGGTGACACCATCACTGTCCCATAGGTGTAGTTATACCAGCAGGATGTCAGCCTTCATGTAGTTGCCAGGCCACTGCTCAGCACACAGGTATGCTATGGAACTTGCCAATACACAATGCAGTGATGGTCGTGACTGTAAAGGGGAATTCAGCAGATTCATGAAGGAGAAGACTACCAAGGTCATGATATAGAAGTTGGCTCTGTATGCCAAAAGCTAGGCAACACAAGAGGGATGGTGCTGTTCCTTTTATGTTCTCCTGGAACTGGAAAAGATGCAGAAGAGATCAACTAAAATGATTACCTCCCTTATGAGGAAAGGCTAAAACATTTGTGGCTCTTTAGTCTGGAAAAAGACACCTGAGGGGGGATATGATTGAGACATACAAAATAATTCAGGGCATGAGTAAAGTGGATAGAGGGACGCTCTTCTCCCTCTCACAAAACACCAGAACTAGGGGACATAGACTCAAATTGAGGGCTGGGAGAGTAAGAACAGACAAAAGAAAAGATTTTTTTTCACCCAGCGTGTTGTTAGTCTGTGGAACTCCCTGCCACAGAATGTGGTGATGGCATCTGGCCTGGATGACGTCAAAGGGGGAATTGGACAGATTCCTGGAGGAAAAGTCCATCACAGGTTACAAACTGTGATTCAGATGTGTAATCTCCAGGCTTAAAAACAGGGTACTTCAAGGACCAGATGCAGGGGAGTGGTATCAGGAGACAGATATCTAGTCTTGTGTGCTCCTGGACGCATCTGGTGGGGCCACTGTGAGATACAGGAAGCTGAACTAGATGGGCCTTGGGCCTGATCCAGCATGGCTCTTCGTATGTTCTTATGTTCTTATCCTCCTTCTGTATGAATTGCTCTCACACAGCAGGGCTTTTGCATTATTAAAATGGGCTTTGGCCATTGATTTAGATTCTCTTCTGAAATTATTTGACATGGATGTGACTGGTTTGCAGGAATCACTTGGACAAAAATTCTGAATGCATACCTATCCGTGAGATCCAGGGAGATGTTCTATATGGCAGAGTGTTTGTGATCATTTCTCTGCAGCCTACGGCAGTGACCTCTAGCAGCGGTGAACCATAGGACTGGTTCTAAGTCATCCAGCTAAGCTACATATAATTTTCCTCATTCCATAACTTTTTTTTTACTCCAGACACTCTCTCATTCTGAAGGGAGAAGAAATGGATTTGGATTTATGAGTCAGTAACCATCATCTCCTTCCCAGATTTATGAGCAGATGAAAGCTATGTGTTGTTACTCATTGTCAAAAAGACATTAGGGGTGGGGTGGGGGACATGAAACCAGATGTTATTCTCAAAAATATAAGCAACTGTAGAATTTCCAGACTGCTGCAGAAAGGAACTCTGAAGCCTTGTCTATTATCCATCACGACTGCTGCCACCTCCTGCTATCATCAGTGTGGATGGCAATTAAGCGCTAACTAAATGAAAAAGAAGCACCCCAGTCCCTCTTGCTGATGCATAATTTAAACCACTAGAAACCAAGACTATTACCCAATTTTTAAACAAAAATGACTTGCTCACGCTGACAGATTTTGTTCAGTAAATTAGCCTGAGGTTTATCTTTGTCACTCAAGGACTTGGGTAATGGTGACAAGTCTGTCCAAGCTGCCAAATGATACAATTAGATTTGTTTGGGAAACGCGGCCTATTTTTAGCGCACTTTGGTGCAGTCTCATCATCCGCATCGTGTCGTTTTGCAAGTTTGCTGGCACAGACTAAAGCTATTTTCTCTTTTGTGGAAAAAAGTTATTTCCACAATAAAGATGAGATCTTCACTTGAAAAAAGCTGCTTTAAAAATGGTCTCCAGGCTCTGGCAGGCGGCTGTACTGTACTATATTCAGCCATATCCGACTTGCTGATTCTATTCTTGGTGTGAATGAAAAGTTTGAAAAGTTTTCTCTTTGTAATCTCTGGGCAAGATTGCATGGCCCTTTGTGTTTGTTTTTTCACTTTTTGCCCACTTCATTGAGGATAAAATTAATTATGGAACTGTTTTACATGTTATACAAGTTTCAACTTGACACAAATGTACCTTATTAAAAAATAAAAAGTTTTTTTAAAATTCAATTAATTTATTTATTAGCAAAATTGAACAATTTTTCCCACTCTCACACAGGAGCTAAAATGCACATAGCCGCTGACCTTTTTTTTGTCTAGACTTACATAATATAATATGTTACTGGGGGATTTGGTGACTCAGCTCTTCCATACATTCCATTGAATCAATGGGTCTCATAGCTGCAACTTATGCTGACAACAGGATAATAAACAGATATCTCCATGTGATGAGACAATTTATTCCCTCAGTGGCAAGAAATTTTGTATTTGGTACATCTTTATGCCATTACACATCTGATTCAAACGTGTCTCTTTTTCTATAACTTGAATCCATTACTTGGTATCCCTCTGGAGCCATTTGCCATGTGGCCGTCCTTCAAATATTAAAAGATGGGTATCAAATCCCGTTTGTCTTCTCCAGGCAATCCGGCACCCTCAATGATTCTCCATACAGTGTGGTTTCCAGAATGTTGGCCAATGAGGCAATCAAAGAGTTACATCAGGGTTTCCTACAATGAGGGGGACTGAATGCATCAAGGACAGAGTTGAGGATGGGATTTTTGAACTTTATGAGCTACCAAAACTGAATGTCTCCATTCTAGGAGTTCTACCTATCATCTACACACCTGCACGTGATAAACCCGGGAGAAAGGCCTAAATTAGAAGGCTTTGGGGGCTTAACTAGGTTGAGATCCACCTGAGCTTCCTGTTCTTTCCTCTGTGGTAGCAGGGAGCTTTCTTTCTGAGCAGGAAGCTTGGGTGGAGCTCAGCCAAGCTCAGTATCAAAGCCTCCTAAACTAGGCCTTTAACCCCAGTGCATCAGAGCAAGGCTTTTGTAAGGGAAGTAGAACTCCCAGAATAGAAAAATATGGTATTTGTAGCCCTGTGCAAAGTTAAGGGCAGAGGTGGTTTGAGCTACCCAGAAGGAAAGAGGAATGGAAGCAGGATAGGCCCTTCTTCTCTCCTTTAGGCTAGACCTGTCCTGCATACTTGAATAGGACTTCAGATTTTACAGAGAAATGGAAAAAGAAGGATCCAGTGCCTTTCACCAGTTAGCAGTAGGGTAGCATGCAGAGCAAGCACACTTGTGCCACTCTTTGGATCAATCATGAAATGTGCTGAAGTGCAATTTCACTTTAAGGAGATGCTCGTGGGGGTTGGGTCAGCACCCAATTTAAACCCTTTCGTGCAACCAGGCAAATGGCTCCCATATCCGGAGCTTAAAATTGTTTTCCCACAAGCTCCAGAGTTTTTTAAAAAAATTAAGTACGACCACACCCACCTAAGCACGTCCCAGTGCACTTTTCAAGTACCTGCTCTCTGGAGGTGAAAAATTTCTGATGCGCATGTAAAGCAGTGAGTGCCGGGCTCTCCTCGCTTTGTGTTTGTTGTTGTTTTGCCCACCCCCACCCCTTTAACAGAGTGAAAGAGACTGGAATGCTTCCCGGAGCAGAGCGAGATGGCAGAATGGAAGTAAGCCAGCATTCTTTTCTCCTTTTTTTCTCCCTCCCCTCACGCAGACAGAAGCCAGGGAGTGCGGAGGGGGTGGGGACACAGGAAGAGCGACAAACCCCCAAGATCTCTGGTCCGAATTTAAGTGGTCAGTGGATCTTAGGGGTCATGCAAAAGCGCCCCAGGAGATGGAGCAACCCCAGGCCACACACCATATATATCAACAATGAGCTAATATCAGAGTTAATATCAACAATGAGGTAATTGAAGCAGTAAAGGGGCTTAACTTTCTTGGCTCTAAAATTAACCAAAATGATGACTGCAGCCCAGAAATCAGAAGACTTATAGCGCTTGGAAGAACAGCAATGATCAGCATGAATAACAGCATGAATAACAGCTGGAAGAATAAAGACATCAATCTCCCATCTAATGCAAACTAGTTAATTCGATCATATTTCCAATAGCTTTGTAAGGCTGTGAAATGTGTACTTTGAGGAAGACAGATAGAAAAAAGAGAGACACATCTGAATTGTGGTGTTGGAGATGACTACTGTTCATCCCATGGACAGCGGCGATGACTGGCAAGGATGTCCTAGACAGAGTCCTACCAAACTTATCACTGGAAGCCAAGATCACCACAAACAAAAATGGTCACACTTTGGTCATGTTATGTGAGCTGACTCACTGGAAAATATAATAATGCTAGGACTGGTCATTGGCAAAAGAAGAAGGGGTCACGCAAGGACTTGCTGGCTTGTCACCATCAGAAGAGACACTAGATAGAGCTAAAATAACAAAGCTGTATGAGACAGATCCACAAAGCCACTGAGAGTCTGACATGACTGAAGAGATAGATGAGACAAGAGGAATCTTTGACTTATCCATGGTTGTTTTATACACATGCATTCACTGAACTAGCAACTAGCAGGGAAACCTCCCCTCAGAGCAGCTATGAGGGGATTGACTGGAAGTGGCCTCCAGACAAATTAAACTCAAGGCAGAAATATGAGTGGATAGTCTACAGACTGTATTGGGATCAACAGTTGTCTTGTTTTCATCCTGTCCTGGCTCTTTCAAGATTGCAGAAATCCCAGTGACAATAGTACAAAGCTTCAAACTATTAAATACAAGAGGTATGCAGAATTTTGCCTCTTGGGACTTCTGGGAATTCTGCATCAAACACCCATCTGGAATATGTGTTTGGATTGCTTCCACCATTGCTTCCACCATGTATTATATGCCTTGTCTCCACCCTTCATCTTCAAAGCCGGATCCTTAGTCTCTGATACAAAAATGGGCCCAGGAGAATCACAGTGCCAAAAGTCTGGCCCAGGTGCCTGGTCTTTTGAGCCTGCACTCCACTGCCTCTGTGGAGCATGTAAGGCTGACCCTTTCTATTTGCTGCTACTTCTCAGAGTTCTGCTCTACTCCCACATTTCCCTAGGTACACCAGACTGCCAAACTAATCCTGAAAGTTTACGGGATATGGGACACCCTCTAAATCTGCCACCCTGGGACAAAGACCTCGTTGCCCTATCTTAGTAGTAGTAGTGGCGAACCTTTGGCACTCCAGATGTTTTGGACCACAACTCCCACAGTCCCTTGTCATTGGCAATCTAGGCTTGGAATTCTGGGAGTTGTGGTCCAAAACATTTGGAGTGTGAAAGGTTTGCCACCACCAGGGGCACACATACATAGAGCTCTATCTCACGTTCTCTGAAAGCCACTTTTTTTTCCAGCAAGGAAAGGCGCCTCTGAAAATCAACCCCCCACAAGGAGCCAGCTTTTCTGGGGGAAAACTTTACCCACGCCCCCTGAAGCACAGTTTCCTGGAACCACCTCTGGGGCTTTTCTCTTTTTTTGTGTTGGTTAGGAAGGCGCCTTTTTAAACGAATCAAGGAAGCTGAGGACTCGAAAAGCTGCTTCTTATCTACTTATTTTTCCATGAACAGAGTCAGCCTGCTTTTAAAAATGGACAGGGATCTTCCTTGTTTGATGTACAGTGGACCCTCATATAACAAATGGTTTGTATAACATAAAATATGTACAACATAAAAAATTCCAGAGATAGAGGAAATTTGCTTAAGAGAATCGCCTATGGGGTGAATCCATACAACATAAAATGGTTGAGATTATGGATTACTCTATTTTCAATGCATTCCTATGGGAAATTTGTATGATGGAAAATTTGCTTAACATAATTCCATTTGGAACGAATTAATTCCTTTATACAAGGTACACTGTATTTAGAAAAGCTGAGACCCAGAGAGAGCCAGGGTGAAAGTAAATAAGCAAATGGGAGGGATTGAGAGAGAGAGAGAGAGAGAGAGAGAGAGAGAGAGAGAGAGAGCAAATGAGAGGGGGGGAGAAGGAGGGACAGAGGGCATGTGTGTGAGAGAGAGAGAGTGAGAGAAATGGAGGGCATGAGTGTCCCTGTGTGTAACAAAGAGAGGGGGGAGCATGTGTGAGAGAGTGGGGGGAGAGGAAGCAAGGGGGTAGCAGGGAGAAAAAATGTTTTTCTCTGAGTTCGCCTCCCATCTCAAACTTTCCTCCCATCTTGATGCTGCTGCTGTGGCGGTGGCAGCTTTTCTCTCCATGTTCGTTGGGATCACGTGATCACTGCAGGGACAAAGGGAACTTTTTTAAAAAAAATGTGGCTCTTCTGGGACATGAGCTAGAGCTCATAGACTGGGTTCCATTGTTATTAATGGTATCTGAAGTCTTCATCTTAGAGTAAGAATTCCTCTTCTTCCTCAGAGAGTGAGAAGGCATCTTCCCCAGGGTCAGACTGCTTTCCTTCCTCTGCTGCTGACCTCATTCCAAGTTTCTCTTCTACTGCTGGGCTTCTCCTTCTGACAGGAGCTCTGCTGACTCCCTCCCTCCATAGTCTGAGGCAGCTCTTCCTCCAGTTTCCTTGGAAACCTGGCGGGGGATGAGGAATGAGAGTTCATCTGAGCAGCATCCTTCCCGCTTGGGCTGACTGCAGGTAGTCCCAGCAGCATTGCAGGAGCGTCAAGGAGCATGAAAACCCCGTGCTCGCGGTGTCTGGAGGCAAATTGGTACATAAATAAATAAGTTCACAATAGGATCACCCCAGGTTACCTGGTTTTGCCTGCAGTGAAACTTGGCGGCGTATCTGAAGGCTTTCCCATCAGGGAGAAACAGAAATGGAATTTTTAAAAGGGAGCATAAAGTTTCAAGATGTTTTTCTCCCTTCCTTGCTTGCTAGGGTGCTGTTGCCTTTCGTTTCAGCCACAGGGTGGCTCTGGCATCAAGGAGAGGCAATCCCACATCAAACTTATTTTGCAGGAGGGAGTGCACCTCCATACTTGGTCCATAAGCCACATATGTTAGATGTTTAGAGTGATGGCTTGTAGGGTAATACACTGTAGAACACTGCTTCCAAACCTTTTGTCCCCAGGGATTCTTGGACAACCACTCTCAGAAATCCTGTAGTGGACAATTGGTGGCAAAGGCTTCTGGGAACCCAAAGTTGGGAACCACTGCTATATAACCCCCACATGTGTCACTGAGTTTAGGGCTAGTAAAAAGTTATTTTTGAATGACAGTTTCACATAGCCATTATGATCTGGGGAATCAGAGTCCAAAATGACCATTTTAAAATCTTATGAACACTACATAGTTGATGCACTGCCTTGACCAGTGAGTAGTATAAATTCCTCACTGTTCAAGCATTTTGTTGTAGACGGTCTAGTAACTTCACACCCAGACTAGAGGTGGACACATAAATAACATTGGGGGATGAATGACACTGAGATGCAGCATCAGTTATCACACTTTTTATCTGTTTTGGCTATTTTAAAGGTGAATTACATATTGCCATGTTTTCATAGTAGGAAAAACAGTTCAAACTAGAGATGGGAACGAAATGCCAAAATGGTGTTTCGTGGTCGTTATTCGGGCCCTGGGGTCCGCTTTGTTCCGTTTCCATTTTTCGAGGCCCCAGGGCCCACTTCATTTCCGTCTCTTCATTTTTCAGGTGCGGCAAGCTGCAGCAGCAGGGAGCCCTCCCAGGACCGGGCGCCACCAGAGCCGGTGGCAAGCCTGCCAGGAGAGTGATCCCATGGCCACAGGGAGTCCTTCCGGAGCCGGGCACTGCTCCGATCACCACCCCCAACAGGCTGCCACCCCCGGAGCACCGCCGAGCACCGCCCTCCCTTGGGCCCCCTCCCCAAGGACCAATCTGCTGCGCCATCCACCCCCCCCCGGTCAGGCTACCCCCGGAGCTCCACGCAGCGCCGCCCTAACTGGGGCCCTTCTCCCCAGGAACCACTCCGCCCCAGGAGCCACTGCCCCGGCAGATCGCCACCCTACACCCCCCGACCTAGAGCCGGAAACCTGTGGGGGGTGCCGCTGCACTCCCTCCCATGCTCCAACGACACCCTCCGCTCTGGCTTCTGAGCCGGTTGCACCGTTGCCGCTTTGCCACGTGGCCGAGATCCCGGAGCCCAGCCCATAAGGGCTCGGATCCTGCCTCTTCTCACGAGACTGGCATCGTATTGCGTCGGCTCTGGTGGGGAGGGGGCAAAGAGGCTCCACCAGGCCCAGGCCCCTCTCGCCGCCCTCCGCTGCTCCATTTTTCATCGTGCAAGTGACGCAACGCCAGTAATGGAAACGAACAGAACCGAAGAAAATTTTCTTGGTTCTGCTCGATTCGAGCCTGCCCCATCGCAACAGTCGTTATTCGTACAGTTACGTAACGGAATGAATAACAGAGAATGATAATGGAAAAATTGTCATTTCATATTATTATTATTATTATTATTATTATTATTATTATTATTATTATTATTATTATTATTATTATTATTATTA
>JAHTLZ010000045.1:2741947-2759505 GCA_023846285.1 Phrynocephalus versicolor
TATTCATATTGGTAGATGGGCAGCAGCAACTCTGTGAACTTCAGTTCTGTAGAATCTCATATGCAAGACATCAGCAACTGGAAGCCCATAGGAGAAATCTGTCTCTTTAAAGGCAGTCATGTTACCCCAGGCAAGGTGCTTCCTCCACATCTTTTTATCAAAGGGTAGGATGAAGTTGACCACACACAGACAGTCCAAGTACGATCAGTTTTCTGGCTGCTGGGCTGAGAAACAGTGTATTCAGAGTAGGAGGAGAAGCAGAATTGGTGGAATTCTCTGGGCATGTGGAAGATAGCCACAAAGGGCATAAAGGATCAGGTATATCCTCCACCACCACCACCCAGAAGAAGGGAATGGTAAACTACCTCTGAGTATTCTCAGCCTAGAAAAAGTTGTGATAAGTCAGAACTTACTTGATGGCACATAATTAGATGGCTCAGTGATATACCGCATGTAGAATGCCACAATCTTTGGCATCTCCAGTTCGGCTTGGAGAACTTGTTTGGAGTCTATGTGAGTGATCACTAACAGTGCCAGAGATACTAGGCTAGATCAGTGGTTCTCAACCTGTGAGTCCCCAGATGTTTCTTGACTGCATCTCCCAGAAATCCTGGACAGCTCAGCTAGTGATGAAGACTTCTGGAAGTTGCAGTCCAGGAGCATCTGGGGACCCACAGGTTGAGAACCACTGGGCTAGATGAACAAATGGACCTTCTGCATCCATGGAGTACAGTTTCTGTCCAATAGGCTAGTTTTCTGCATACATAGAGTTTCATGCTCCTCGTTAGGACTGTACCTATGCTCCTCCCCACTTCAGTTCAGAGGCTACTTTGTTGCTTCATACCAGATCTGGATTTAAACAATGGATTGGGAATTGAGACACTCAAACCAGATTGATGTCAGACATGCAGATCACCTCTCCTTTTCTTGCTGATTCACTGAACTAAGTGAAATGTGAAGATGTTGTGGACTCATGGAACCTACAGAGGGAACTCAGCCTAAGTACCAAAGTTCAGACAGCTAAATTCAGGAGGCTGCATGCTAGAGGTGATCAGGAATGCTGGTGAAACACTTGGGATAACTGTTTTTTCAAGCAGCTGACAGGCGTCCTGGTTGCCCATTTTCACGCTATTAAAACATTCTTTTTATGGTTTGTCTGGAGAGGGGCCTCAGTTTAGTCCCAGAGGCATCCATAATAAAAGAACATAAGACTGAACATAAGACATTCCTTTTATAGCAGACGAGAGATTCGACTATGGTTCAATACTGTCTATACTGCCTCTCAGCAGTTCTAGTGAGGCCTTTTCCCATGCTTCTCCTTCAGATCCTTCATCTTGATTTTATTCACAGAACTTGCATTCTGCACCCCTGAGTATGGCCTCTGTCTCAATGTTTATCCAATGTACTTTTCACGCTTCCCCTTTATAATTTCATTTCTCCCTTGCCTTTCCATATATTAAGCCATCCCAGCCAGCCTACACTGTGTGGAAATCGAAAGAACAGTGCAATAACAATCTCCCAAAAGCAAGGAGTAACACTCCACAAAAAGGAATCAGTAATAAATCAGCAACAGATCTCCACCTCAATGAAAATGAAAAGTTATTAATCCCTTTGATCCCTTGGTCTGGCACTTAAAATGTGACACAGCTACTTCCCTGTTAAAGTCACTTCTCAGCTTAGTATGTACGAGGAAATGACTGTGCCCTTGATATATAAAATTAAAGATTAAAAGTTCCTCTGATTATACAGCAAATAATATGTTTCAGTCAAGTTCCTATAGAGCAGGGTAGGTAAAAATCTCCCTCAGTACCCCCCCCCGCATTTGTCTATTTACCTCAACTGATACTTATTTTCCCACCCAGAGACTCTAGTGATGAATAATAGCATGTTTCCATTTACTTACCGTTCTTCATAGATCAAAGAAAACATGATATTGTGTATGATCTCTATGCTTAACTGCTTAACTAGATTCATTACAGGCTAACTGATTGGTTATAGAGTTGACAAAAAACCTCCACTCTTCTTCTGACAGACTCAATAACTTAACTTTCTGTCTGACAGAACCGTGAATGGGTAAAGTTGGGGGGAGGGAGAGAATCTAATGTACAGAGGGAACTATTGGCTGCTACTGAGCTGACTGGCATTCACTCCAGTCCAGAAAAGGTCCTTCCCAGCTAAAAACTCCTTACAGGGATCATACATAGGTTGCAATATACAGTACACAACAGTGTGTTCCATAAAAAGAGGGCCATAGAGATAAATAAAAAGTGAATATTTGATGAATATCATTGACTTGTTAAATATTCGCCCCCTTACATTTCTTGGTTCCAGAACCACCAATGAATGTGAAGGGGTGTATATTTCCCCCTTTTTTATTAAGCACCATTTGTTGCTGTTGTCATTGCTGCTGCTGCTGCTTTTTAGACAGCCCGTGGCAAACTAAGCCACCTTTTACAAGGACACAAATGGTGGCTTTTCTTTTCCCTAAATGAAACCATGGTCATCATTTTGGAAAAGGGCAGCCACAGGCTGTTTTTAAAAAAACCACGAACTGACACATCAGTTTGTCGATTTGTGGATCATGGTCCTTGAATCTTTATGAGCCACAATCTATGGTAAACCACCATTTTTCCAGTCCATCCCTATCTCTACCATGAGCATATTCTGTCCAGACAATGTATGCAGATATGCCCCCAAGCTTCAATGTTCCAAAAAGGCATCAAAGTAGGAGTGGCTTGAAAAAGTGTCTCTCAAGCTTATTCGTTCTTGAAGTCAAAGACTCGATCCTAGAACTTTCTTTGGTCCAGTTCACATTAATGAAGATAATAGGAGATAATAGTTTTGAATAGGAACATGTTAAAACTCAGAAATAAAACAGGTTAATAACTCATAATACCTTCTACAAGTTGCTTGTTTATCTTTCATCCACACATAATTTTAAATGCCATTATGTAAATCATGATTGTAGGACCTAATTTCTGCTCTCACGATTCCTCTGTAGCACTTCTTCTTTCCCAGAAAAACTTTAAGAACCCAGATCTTTTCTTAAAGATTCTCCAGCCATAAGTCCAATTTGATAATGCAATGAATATTTAGAAATCTTCTGATCCTCACTGAAAAGGGGAACCTAGGTGTATCAAGGTACCACTGGGCAACTGCAAGGTTATTTTTCACTTCTGCATAAAAGTGGGGAAATGAGCACTTTTTAAATCAATGGCACTGTGCAAAATACAAGGTTTTCTGTACCATCTTTGTGAGAAAAAATGCTGCTCTAAATTTCTTGACAAAAGAAGGGTCAAAATGAACACGGTAAAAAAAGCACAGAAATTCTTGACATCTTGTCAAGACAGGAGAAAATGCTTGAAATCAGTCATTCTCACCTTCAAGAAGGAAATAAGTGGAGAATGACATTCTGTTCCTGACATCCTTCTCCATGAGGTGGCCCTGGCAGAGACTGGGCTGTACCAATTATCTCCATGTTGAGAAGAAAAAAATTCAGATGTATTCACTCCTTCAACACACATGGGACCATTTTTCCATTTGGAAACGTTGGTAAAACATGAATCATAGGTCACTTTTACATGACCCCTAAGATCCGCTGGCCACTTAAATTCGGACCAGAGACCTTGGGGGTTTGTCGCTCTTCCTGTGTCCCCACTCCTCCGCACTCCCTGGCTCCTGTCTGCATGAGGGGAGGGAGGGGAAGAAAAGGAGAAATGAATGCCAGCTCACCTCCCTTCTGCCATATCTGGGAAGCATTCCAGTCTCTTAATACCTCTTAAAGGGGCGGGGGGCAAAAAAACAACAAACACAAGACGAGGAGAGCCTGGCACTCACTCCTTTACATCCGCATCAGAAATTTTTCCCCTTCGGAGAGCAGGTACTTGAAAAGTGCGTTGGGACGTGCTTAGTTGGGCGTGGTCGCACTTAATTTTTTTAAAACTCTGGAGCTGGTGGGAAAACAATTTTAAGCTCCGGATCTGGGAGCCATTTGCCTCGGATTTTAGGGGTTGTGTAAAAGCGCCCATAGTCATCCAAAAGTGTGCTGCTTCTATATTGCCCCATAGTGCTTCAAGCAGTCTCCGAGCAATTAAATTATGCCCCTACCTCCAGCTCACTGAGTACTCATCTTACTGATCTTGGAAGGATGGAAAGCTAAGCGAACCTTGAGCTGGCTGCCTGGGATTGAACCCCGGGTGACGAACACACTTTTGACTGTAATACAGCAGTTTAACTGCTGTGCAATGAGGCTCTAAGCAGGGGTGTTCAAACTTTTTGCAAGGATGGCCAGATTTGGTGAGGTGAAAATGTGTGGGGGCCGACCATTCAGCCTGAAAGGGGGGGAGAGAGAAAGGGCGTGATCCGTGTGCATTTACAACAGCCACAAATGTTCCGGTTTCAAGGCACCCAAGAGCCCGGCGGCTGTTGCACAGCCCAGGAATTGGCCCACGTACACCCAAGATGCACCACTGCTCACATATGCTGCTTTCCCTCACAAGGACGTGGGGAAGACACTGCAGCAACAGAGCCAGGAGTGGGTAGGCAGGGGAGGGTGGCTGAGGGGATGGACGGAGGCATGGAGGGTAGGCAAAAGATAAAACTGTAAGCTGACGTCTCTAGCCAGCACAGGGATGAATGATAGGCTGAGGTGGCAGGGAGAAGAGGCTGAGAGCCTTGGGCCGCATTTGCCCCTGGGCCAGACTTTGGACATTCCTGCTCTAACGTGTGCCATAAGGAAGTCTTTGGATGCTGGATAGAGAAAATGTTGCCCTAGTCCAGTGTTGGCGAACCTATCGCATGGGTGCCAAAGGTGGCACTCGGAGCCCTTTCTGTGGGCACTCAACATTGCCCCTTCACAGCCACCTGTATACAGGTTAAATTACTGTATTGGCACTTTGCAAAAAAAAAAAATAGTGGGTTTTGACTCACAGTTTAGGCACTTGGTCTCTAAAAGGTTTGCCATCACTACGCCTAGTCCCTTAGATTTGTCAGCACATCCTTTCTCATGTGTAATGCTTGAACAGGGCTGTTTCAAATCCCCACTTCATTATGAAAATAAGCTATAGAAAAGTTTCTATAGATGTCCTTTGAGAGCAAGCATGCTTTTTGATTGATGAATTCATTATTCCTTGCATATATTGCTTTGCCTCCATCATTCTGCCATGCTATTCAGTTGCCTCCCCCCCCCCCAATTACATTATGAAGACCTTTGCATGGGATATGTAACGACTGTTTTCATCCACTCTGCTCTTTCCCACATGCTGCAAAACGAACATGATAAAAAATGCACAACTGCTAAATTACTGAGGTCTCATTTAAAGGGCCTGGTCTTTCAGCAGCTAGGATCGCTTAAGCTTTATTAAATAATTTTGAAAGTTGGAGCTACAGACAGGAGAAAATAATTGGGCCCAAGGCAACAGGAAATTAAAAGGATGGAAACAGGCACACAAATAAAAGTCTATTAAATCTGTGACATTATGGGAAAAAATAGAATTCTAAATCCTAGTGTCAGAAGATCATGATGCCACATTTTGAATTTCTGGTAAAATCCCTTGTGCTACAAAGCAGAAGCACAGAGATTCGTGGAGGAGAATAGCTTCAAATTCCCCATATAGTCCACTCCTTTCTCGTGATCCAGCTCTTAAAGCGTCAGTAACTCATGCTGAGACATTTGTAGGAGAAAGAATAAAATTGTTTCAATTCTTACAGCTGTGGACAGATCAACAGCGAACAAAACAGCACTGCTTCCCACAGAGTCAAGAGAGGGAAGAAAGGATTCAGCAGAGAGGTGGAGCTCTCCATGAATTCAAAGGCAGATGGGAACAAGAAAAAAAATCACTGGATAGCTCAATAGTTTAGGTTTCGGGCTCTGGAGCCAGAGGCTGGGAGTCCAATTCCCCCACTGTGCTTTCTTGAATGGCACTGGACAAGATGATACATAGGATCCCTTCCAGCTCTGCAATTCAAAGGAGGTTGATGGGTTAGTAATGGGTAGATTGTGTAGATTGTCAGTAACCGCATCCCAGCAAAGTCACTCGCAGTCCTATAAAGCATATGCATGGGAAAAGTGCAGAGGAGGGCAACCAGAAGGATTAGGGGACTGGAACACCTTCCTTACCATCTGAGGCTGCAATAGCCTCCTCACTCTTGAACGACGGTGCCTAAAAGGTGACCTGATTGAAGTTTATAAAATCATACACGGTGTGGACAAAGTAGACAAGGAGAAACTGTTTTCCCTGTCGCACAACATTAGAACTAAGGGGCACTCCATGAAACTTTTGGGTGCTAGATCTCAAACAAATAAGAGAAAGTACATTCTCACCCAGAGGAATCACTGGTCTGTGGAACTCCCTGCCAGAAAAAGTGGTGACAGCTGTCAGCCTCGACAACTTTAAGAAAGGATTGGACAGGTTCATGAAGAACAAAGGTATCAGTGGCTGACATTATGGATGCCTAAGGACAACCTCTGGGTTGGGGAGATAAGCAGGATATCTCTGAAAGCCATTTGCGGGGAATCACAAATAGGTGAAGACATCTGCTTGTTAATACCTTGAAGCAAATGGTGAGCCACTGTGTGAGACAGAATGCTGGACTGGATGGTCTGTGGCCTGTTCCAGAAAAGCTGTTCTTATGTTCTTATGCAGCATCCAAGGTTGTTTAAACTCCAGTAGATTGTACCTCATACAGTTGTGTGTGTTTTTATGTTATAAACTGGCCAGAGTGGTCTTCAGCCAGATGGGTAGTATAAACATTCAAACCAACCAACCAACAAACCCTACCTTGAAAAAAAAATGTTGTCCCCGTGACTGAGAATGGGATACACATGTTAACCATGAAGGTCTAAAAATGCACCACTTGTAAACCTATTCAGTGGAATATGTAGAATTTTACTGTATTCAGCGATATGTTTTAACTAAGAATAACTAGCATAGCCTTTTGTCAGGACATGTTAGCCAATTTTTAGTGCAGGATCAATTTTGCTGGCAAGGAACCTCTTCATTCATAGATGTAATATAAATTCTACAGTGGTTGTATATTAACTAAGCAGAGTTGCTATTGGGAAATTAAACATATTGGTGGGGGGGGGAGTCAAACAGCAGTCAGAAAAAAAGGTGTGTAGTGGAAGAGCTTAGTTTTTCCACCCTCAGTAAGAAACCTATTAAAATATGTAGAGCATAAAGAAATATATCCAGTGTTCAGAATGAGATATTGTCTAGGCCAGCTGCAATTTGAGGCAAAGAATCTTATTTCTGAGGGCACTTCTCAAGCAGAGAAAACGTGAATTAATATGTAAGCATAGCTCAATTCTAATGCAATAAAAACCTGGGAGACAGATGGCTTGGTGTACAAGATACTGTCAAGTTCAAAGCTACAGGAACGATAATAAAAGACAGATCATCATGGTAGCTTCTGCAAAGGCAGTTGCGGGGATATTGAACTTAAGTGAAGACACTTTGAAGTCATATTTATGTCAGTCAGAGAGATTGAGTACTGTAGTTAAGTCGTCTATTGAAATAAATGGCAATTAGATGGGCTTAATAGGGGCTGGATCATGTGCAAAGCCTTGAGACTAGACTATGGTAGAACATCTAGACTTGCATTTGACTTCTGAAAGGCATACTAAGGGGCCCCACTCAAACTCCTTGAAGAAGGCCATAACCAAATGGTCGTTAAAAACAGCAGCTACTGCTATTCACTAGCCGGCCTACTTGTTGAAGGCCCTTCATTTTGCCTGCTATTCCAGAACCATGTTGCACAGTGGAATCTCGTGTATGCCAGCTTGGAAATAGCTCCCACTGAATTTACTGGGTTTATTTCCAGGTAGCCCAAGCACCATGTACTGGAAAATCCAGGTGGTGAAACCAGGGCCGGCGCTAGGGTTTTTTTTTTTTTTTTGTGCTCTAGGCGAGGGACGGGGGGTGGGGCGGCCGGGCGGGCAGGCAGACAGCCGCAGCAGCAGGGGGCATGGGAGGGCAGCGGTGGCAGCAGGGGCTGGGCAGCAGGGGCGCGGCGGATGATGGGGGACTGTGACGGGCGTGGGGGGTGGGCGGCGGCGGGCGGCGGCGGGCAGCGGGGGGATGGACAGCAGTGGCCAGCGGCGGCGGGGGGGCAGCAAGCTGGCCAGTGCCCCCTCTCCATTTTGGTGCCCTAGGCAACTGCCTAGTTCGCCTTAATGGACATGCCGTCCCTGGGTGAAACCCAGGTTGCCACTTGTATTGCAGACAAGTGAGGGAGCCATTTGCAATGGAGATGGAACAGGAAGGAGACGTGCTTAATTCTTCTTCTACCTTCCTTTCCAAGTCCTCCTCTGTACCACATCCCCTTCCAGATTAATGCAGACTGCTTTGCTGTTATGTATGGTTAGAGGAAGAAAGCAGCAGCAGAGGAAAAGTTTGATATGTTGCTATTCCAAAGCAAAATACACCTTCTTACTCCAACTAGGGCATTGCCTCCCAAACTCGGGATCATGACTACAGATGGGCATGAACTGCCAGTTCATATTTTGGCCAAACTGATGTTCAGTACTTCCCAACACCACCACCTTCAGCAGGCACCCAATCAAAAGCTGTGCCCCAGTTTCCCTGCCCTGCCTCCTCTGCCTGTGGCCTCTGCATGGTCGCCCATCAGAGGAGGCGAGGCTGGGAAGCACTGAACACCTGTTCACCAGCATTAACTGCCAAAGAGGTGGTTCATGCCCATCTGTAGTTGTGACCCAAAGGGGGGGAGGTGTCACAAACTGTTTTCTTGGGGAAGGGGTTTTCACTAGGCATAGGCCTTTCATTTCGGAATGGGTCCAGTTCCGAAACAAATCACGGCAGCACAGGTGCCATTCGGAAATTGGACCCACCCTCCGAAACAAAATCACCCATTGACTTAACTTGCCTTACCTCGCACGGGGCTAAACTCCAACGAGGAAGTAGCCTCTGATACATCATCATTCCTTCTCCATGGTGCTGGCCAAGCAGGAGCTGTGCAGGGACATGCATCATTCTGCCTCCTGTCTGATTGGCCTGCGCCAGGGAGAAGGAACAATGATGCATCAGAGGCTACTTCCTGGCTGGAGTTTAGTCCTGTGCAAGGTAAGTCAAGATAAGTCAATGGGTGATATTGTTTCGGAGGGTGAGTCCATGTTCCGAACAGCACCTGTGCTGCCATGATTCATTTTGGAACCGGACCCATTCCGAAATGAAACGGCCATGCCTAGTTGTCATAAGTTGCCTAACTTATAAGTGCTGTCACCTTTGTTAAATAAGTTTTTCCTTGACCTTTTGGAGCAGAATATTACAGTATTTAAGTGTATATATGAGAAACAGGCCCTGGGGGTGGGGGTGGGGAGCAGCCTCTACCTTTAGAGAAGGGATGATTTTACTTCAGGATAGTGCCCTTTTATGCAAACATGGCAGATGGTGGTGGTCACAGGCTACCTGGCTAATATAAAAGGAGTCACAACTTGAGAAGGGTTGGGAACCACTGAGCTAGGGAAACTTGCGGTTCCTAATCTAGCTCTTTCCTTGGAATCTAGTTCAGCCTTACTTTCGCCCATAACCAATTCCATGTTACAGTCATAGGAGGTACCACATTTTTCCATCTATAAGACCCTGCCATATATTAGACACCCCCACACACACAAAATTTTGAGACCCCAAATTAATACAATTAATAAATCCTCCTTGAGATCTCTTCACCCCACCCCCTGCTGTTTCCTTTCCTTTCTGCATTCTGAAGATTCCTCCTTATGGGGGGAATCCTTATGGGGGGAGGAGAGAGAGGAGGGCAACCAAGCTGGAAAGAAAAGAAAACAGCAGAGTATGGAGTGGAAAAGAACTCAAACTGACCTCGCTGTTTCACTTTCTCTCCGTGCTTGCTTTTCCAATGTGCTTTTCAGCATGGAAAGGCACTTCTTAAGCGGCTGCTCAGCTCCAAGGCTTTCCCCACTGAAAAGAGGGCACCAGTTCTGGGGGGGGAAAACTGCAGAGGCATCTTCAAAATATCAAGAGTAAACAAAGGCTGCCGGAAAGGAAGGGAAGCAGCAAGGTCAGTTTGGGAACTCTTCCACCTCACCCCCATCCCTCAGGAAAGGCTTACTTCCATGTATACTGTTAAGATTTTCATACTATGTGTATGCATATGTTAAAATTTAATATTGTCAAGATCAGAAAAGTGCTTAGTGATGTCCCAAGTCAAGGACAAGATGGTTGCCGAATCAAACAATGTAATTCAGTACAGCTGAGATGAGATGATGTAATAGAGTACTGACTCAGTGCACCTGAGATAAACTGATGGACTCCAATGTGATGCCTAGTGATGTAATGTGTTCTGTGATTGGCGGAAAGTTGTATATAAGGCACTGTTCAAAAGTGATCTTTTATCTGCTCTAAGTCAGATCACTTTACTATGTCTGTTGAATGTCATGTTTTGCTGTCCTGTGGATGCTATCCTTTGATGAATGCCATATGCTATGCCAGTGATGGCAAACCTTTTAGAGACTGAGTGCCCAAAATGCAATTCAAAACCCACTAATTTTTCGCAAAGTGCCAATACAGCCATTTCACCTGAATGCAGATGGCTGTGAAGGGGTGATGTCGGGTGCCCACAGAAAGGGTTCCAAGTGCCACCTTTGGCACCCATGCCATAGGTTTGCCAACACTGTGCTATGCTATGATGAATGCAACTGTGTTTTAATACACTGCTGTAAGCTTTTTGCTTATACAGTACACTCTCTGTGTGTCATATTTAAGTGTTCTGTTCCTATACTTCCACACTCTGCTTATTCACAAGAACTCGACCCTGACCCACCCCTTGAAAAAATAGCATAGTATATACATGGAAAAATATGGGACAGTGGTACCTTGTATAAAGGAATTAATTCATTCCAAATGAAATTATGTTAAGCAAATTTTCCTTTATACAAATCCCCATAGGAATGCATTGAAAATGGAGTGATCCCATTTTTATGTTGTACGGATTTTCCCCATAGGCAATTCTGTTAAGCAAATTTCCCCTATCTCCAGAATTTTTTATGTTGTACAAATTTTATGTTACACAAGCTGTCTGTTATACAAAGGTCCACTGTACATCTTACAAGCATAGGAAGTTTAAATGATCTTAGTCTTTTGGGTCACATTTCCCTAGCTGGTAGCTCTCAAAGGAAAGAAGAGAATCTGTAAAGAGTTAATCAGCTGGGAACAAAGATTAGGAAAAAAATGTCCTCAAATATAAAAAAATGTCCTCAAATATAATCCTCAAATTCTTGGAACTGCAGTCCAAAAAACAAGGAGGGTCTTTCCCAATATTTGGCTGAAAATGAACTATATGCCATGACCCAATGATGGTCCCTTGCCTGTCCAGAGTTACGCCATGAGTTCACTTACCCTTGATTTAAAGCAAAATCAAGATTAAATAAAAAACTAAATGCACATGATTCCCACTGCTTTTGTTTGGAACAAAGTTTTGCTTGACTTAAGTTTCTCTACTTAAAAAACCAACAAACAAACCTGAACCTCTTGCTAGAACCTTCTTTGGAAAAGAAAAAGTGGTGGACATTTCTTCCTTTGTTTCATTCAAGAGTGATCTATGATCCTGATGATTCGGTGGCTTGTTTTATTAGCCTGCAACTGTTTCTACAGCTTCAGTTCATTTGAAGCCTCTTACCTCGAGGGTATGCTCCGCATTAGCTTTACAGTTTAACGATTTCTGCTCTTGGTCTCCATTTCCATTAGGCGTGTTCACTGAGTTTTAAAAGCAAAGTTGTCATCGTGCTGAATGCCTGCTATCTGGAGCTACAACAAAACCCATTAAGAAAACTTAGAGCGAAGCTTTCCAAGTCTGGATTTCCAGGGGCAGTGAACTCATTCCCTTGGTGTTGACTGAAAAACGTTTGCTTGGTGTTGACTGAAAAACGTTCACATAGAATTAGACTTAACACTCTGGTCTTTTGGCATTTAATCAGAATGGGGAACAGCCTGAACACAAAAATAAATCCACAAAAAATAAAACCCTCTTTTTAAATTGTCACAGGAATTGTTGTCTTTCAGGCACAAAACCTTTATTAATTAGTTCTTTAGCCAGAGAAAATGCTTGCTGGGATAGGGGGAAAGTGCATTTTAAGGAGGAAGAAATGAGACAAGATAATGAGAGATTTTGCTCTGTTTGGGGGGAATGGAGAGAATCAAAGTAATAGATGGGCTATTTTTTTTAACTGAGACGGCAATTTTCTTGATGCTTCTTCCCACCCCGCAAAGATTTACCCTAGCAGGGAAAACATACAGTCCCTTAAGGAAGTCATAATACCAAGCCTGTGAAATATTCAGCTCCCAAAATGCAGATCTTGAAACATGACTGTAAAAAAAGCATTCATAAATTCATAAAATGAATTGATGACTGAATTCCTATTAGCTATAAAGAACAATCATGCAACATCAAGTCAATTATGACTTAGGGCAGTGTTGGTGAACCTGTGGCGTGGGTGCCAAAGGTGGCACGTGGAGCCCTTTCTGTGGGCATGCTAGGTCACCTCCTCACAGCCACCGCACTTTCCCCTCTGCTCAGTGCACGCCACTGTGCTCTGTGCAGAGAGCTGGGTGAAGGGGAGGCAGCCGTTTGTGGGCTCCTTGGTAGCCCCCGTTTACTCTCCAGCCATGCCACTTTTGAGATGTTCAGAGCAGCATGGCTGGAGAGTTAAACTGGAGCTTCAAAGAAGCCCATAAACGCCGCCATTCCCCCCTGGCTTTTCCGACAGTGTAGCGCCTCATCCACCTCTCTGCCCAGGGCCTAGAGGTGGATGGGGTGCTACTGTTTGGGAAAGCAAGGATCAAAGAGCAAGCTTTTGAAATTCAAAAGCCTGCTCTTTGGGAAGGTGAGGCTTGAAGAGTAGGTTTTTGAATTTCCCATGGCCATGCTACCCTTCGGGGAAGCGAAGATTGAAGAGCAGGTTTTTGAATTTTCCGCAGCCACAGCGAGGGTGCTGTGGATGTGGACAATTCAAAAGCCTGCTCTTAGATCCTCAACTTTTCCAAAGGGTAGCACCCCTACTCCTAGATCCTTGCTTTCCTGAAGGGTAGCACCCGAAGCATTTGTAACCCGGAGTACCACTGTATTCAGGTTAAATTGCCATATTGGCACGGAAAAAAAAGTGGGTTTTGAATCACAGCTTGGGCACCTGGTCTCTAAAAGGCTCTCCCTCAATGACTTAGTGCGATCCTCTGGTAGAGAATAAGCAGAGGTGGTTTACCATTCCCTTCCTGGGTGCCCTGGGACTGTGCAGTTTTCCCAAGGCCACACAGGCTGGCTCTAATCTCAGGAGGCATAGTTGGGAACCGAATTCCCCACCTTTGGTTCTGCAGTCAGATTCCTAAACCTCTGAGCTGTCCATCGAGCTATTCTGTTAGCTACTCCCATGGCCATCATGCAATCACCATCAACAGCCTTTTCACACGACCCCTAAGATCCGCTGGCCACTTAAATTTGGACCAGAGATCTTGGGGGCTCGTCGCTGTTCCTGTGTTCCCACCCCCTCCGCATTCCTGGCTGCTGGCTGCGTGAGGGGAGGGAGGAAAAAAAGGAAGAAAAGAACGTGGCTCACCTCCGTTCTGCCGTCTCGCTCTTGCCCCCGCAGCATTCCATTCTCTTAAGTAACTCTTAAAGGGGCGGGGCCCAAAAAACAACAAACAGAAGTGAGGAGAGCCCGGCACTCTTAAGTTATATCCGCATCAGGAATTCTTCAGCCCTGGAGAGCAGGTACTTGAAAAGTGTGCTGGGACATGCTTAGGTGGACGTGGTCGCACTTAATTTTCTGTAAACTCCGGAGCTGGTGGGGAAACAATTTTAAGCTCCGGAGCGGGGAGCCATTTGCCGCGGAGTTTAGGGGTCATGTGAAATGGCTCCAAGTTGCTGCAAGTTGAGAAGTGAAGTTAAACATCAGCATGCAATAGCAAATGCCTACAGTATCTTCATGATTTGTGGTTTAGGCATCTGACTGTGGAACCAGAGGTTGGGAGTTCCATCTCTCCTGTGCCTCCTGCAAGTTGAGCCACCCTGTGTGGCTTTGGGCAAGCTGCACAATCCCAGGACACACCCAGAAGTTGGACATGGCAATCAACTTCTCAGTTTTCTCCACTTGGAAAACCCTGGACTCAGAATTCACTTGGTGCCACATGATGATTTGCTCATTAAGATTTATGCCAGCTTGTTGTTTGTCTGTGAAACTCCCTGTCACAGGATGTGGTAATGGCATCTGGCCAGGATGCCTTCAAAAGGGGATTGGACAAACCATGATTGAGATGTATCATCTCCAGGCTTAAAACCAGGGTACTTCAAGGGCAAAATGCAGAGGAGTGGTATCAGGAGACAGATATCTAGTCTTATGCGCTCCCAGGCACATCTGGTGGAGCCACTGTGCGATACAGGAAGCTAGACTAGATGGGCCTTTGGCCTGATCCAGCATGGCTCTCCTTATGTTCTTATGCATCATTTCAGTGGGCACAACTAATATAAGTCTATCCATTCTTTTTTTTTCTCTTTCTCCTATCACAGAAGGGTCATGAAATGCATTGCCTGCTGTTAACATCCTGGCTTGTTGCCAGAAAAATACATGGTAGGGCTTCTCCTCAGTAGCTGTTGCTAATATTGCACTTTCCAGACACATAGGGGAAATAAAAGATAAAATGAACCTGTTAATAACCCTTGCCACTTAATAACACATAAGAAAATGGCACAAAACTGGTTTACAACACTGTGAAAAATACCTCTAAAAATACCTGTTCAAAGTAACTCTTTAAAATAACTAGAAAACATTACTTGCTCAGCTAAAAAGTAACTCTGCAACTACTTCCATTGCTTCAGCAATGTAATTTATTGACAGTCACGTTTCTCCAAAAAGGAGCTAGTTACAGGTGGCCCCATTTCCATGACGTTGTATGGCTCATTTTCCCAGAATCACCAGCCACTCTAACCAGTCGTGCAGAATGAGGAAAGTAGTACATTGTCAACATTAGGAGTAGAGATGGGCACGACTCAGGAAAAATGGTTTTTCATTTTTCGTTTTTCGTTTAGGGGTCCGTTTCGGCTCGTTTCCGTTTTCGTGAGCTAATTTTCAAAATTTTTCATTTTCGTTTCATTTCATAATGAAAACGAAAAACGAAAACGAAAATGAAAACTTTTCCGTTTTTCCCCATTTAGTGCCATTAAATTTTTCTGCCAAAACCAAAAAATGAAAATTGGCTCAAAATTAGTCGTTTCGTTTCCCTTTTCGTTCCATTTTGGAGCCAATTTTTGTTTTTCGGTTCGTTGCGTAACAAAAACAAAAAACGAAAAAGGAAACGAAAATTTTGCTAAGTCGTGCCCATCTCTAATTAGGAGCAATGGGTCCCCTTCCCTTGCTATATACTTTCTCCACGGGGTAAATAGCAGCATTCAGAGTGAAGGGGTGTTTCCTCTGAGAAGGCAGTAGACCTGTAAAAGGATTACAAGTGCCCTGCCCACATGCACATTCCCAGTGCAGAGCTAAGCTCATGTACATCTGCCCCTGAGATGTACCCGAGCCAACAAACTGATGGGAAGCCCAACGGTGGGTAAAATGACAATTAGAATGGATGATCCCCCAATCCTTGCAAGAGCCAAAATCCTCCTGTGTGCTCATAAGATAATGTTCACTGTTGGTTGTGTGCCCAGTCAGGCAACTGGCTACACAAGCAATTGTACAACCAGAGGACATGTAATGCAGTGCTCAGCAAAGATGCCACCCGCTGCTCTGTGCAATTGCATTTACTCAGTTATGTAAGCACAACAGGATTTCAGCCATGTTTGGATGCAAACCTAGCAAAATAAGCCTTTGTATAAAATGTCAATGCTCCACAGCCCGTAGTAATAATCCCCGTTTTTGCGGTGGATTTTAAAGTGCTTTGTGCCTCGTAGTGTTATAGTATACATGAGCTTTTCCACACCCCCATACGGATAGACGTCACCTGCGTGTATAAAAATACTCCCTTGCGTAAAAACTTTTTCGACACAGAAAACCCAGTGCGTAAGGGAAAGGTCTAAGCCGTAGCTCTTCTCTCCAAAGAATAGCTTCCCCTTGGTACAGATTGTTTTTCTGGTTTTTCTTAAGTCTGAAGGGACATCAATAGCGGATGACCCCATCATATTTTGCAAAGCAGCAGCACTGGCAAGAAAAAAATAGCTGTTTTCCTTGTGCGTATGTCTGCACTAAAAAATAAAAAATAAAATGCAGATTGCCGCCCTTGAAATCTCTCAAGTACAAAATTTTTTCAGATGGTTACACAGTACAGCAAAGTAAACATCACTTTTCACATGAAGGGTGCTCTGAACGTTTATAAGAATTCCACGCACCGTTGGCTGAGGGCTATAATGATTTCTCCATGATACCACATGTTTACTTCCAAAAAATCTTCAGCTGACCATGAATCTAATGGATTTGCAGGGAGGGAGGGGGGAGAACCACCCTATTTTTTTTTCAACATCCACTTTCTGCTGAGTGCCTGCTGCATGGAGATGGCCAGCGATGCACTGTGAATCTGTATTATTCCGTACACCTACACAGCAAGTCAATTTTGTTCATATCCATCCCTTTGCTGGGTGTGCATGAGTTTACCAAAAAAAAAAAAAACTGTTTCTGCCCTGATCAGCATCTTTTCACGGATACCAGGTCTCCCCACGTTGGTGCAGATGGGCAAAGTAAGCAAAACAGAAGAAGAAGAAGAAGAAGAAGAAGTTTTAACACCCACCCTGCATACATCATAAATTCCTAATGGCGATGAACTAAATAAATCCCATCATGCACGCAACATAACTCTCAGTCTGTGCGTGCGAGCGATCCAAGTCTCCCGGCTGCTGACCTGCAAAACCACCTCTTTGGAACACTCGCCCAAGAAGGATTCATAAATGCTCACAAATCTATGTTGACTCTGAAAACCTGCCTGTACGGCAGGCGCCGACCTCCCACGTTCTTCTCTGGAGTCAAGCAAGAAATTAAAAGAAGGAAATGTCTCTTATAGCCTTCCCCCAACCTCCGTAGGATCAGATGTGAAGAGATGGGTAGAGAGATAAAATAAACAGAAAGCCTTTTTTGCTTTTCGGTCATAAACGTAGCTCACAGAATCATAGAAGAATAGATTTGGAAGGGGCCCATAAGACCATCAAGTCCAATCCCTCTGGTCAACCCAGAGTCTGTCCAAATGGATATAGCAATCAGCAGTCAGAGCACTGTGGCTACAGTTTGGTTTGAACCAAACTGAACCAACCTCATGTGTTTTCCATACTCAGATCGATCCATCCCCTCCAAGAACTATCCTGCTCCTTCCTGGCACAGGGTTCAGGGCTTCTGGATTTTTTGGTGCAATTTGGAGTGCTCCAAATGATCCGTTGTGCAGCCTGTGCAGATGGCTAGTTGGCACCAAAACAGAGATGCGGGTGGCACTGTCAAAGCAGACAGCCCTGTATGATGTATTAGATGGGTGGTGACATTAAAAAGGATGATAGGAAAAACCTTCTTCCATTATTATTATTATTATTATTATTATTATTATTATTATTATTATTAT
>JAHTLZ010000045.1:2759515-2780104 GCA_023846285.1 Phrynocephalus versicolor
TATTATTATTATTATTATTATTATTATTATTATTATTATTATTATTAATGCATCAACAGCAGTTTTGCTTTGGCAAAATGGGATAATCACCCCTCCCTCTGCTCCAGTGCTTCCCTACCTTTTTATTTATTTATTTTTATGGAAAGGAAAGAAGGAAAGGAAGGAAGGGAAAAGGATAATGAGGTCAGAATGGAGGACAGGTGGAAAAGAAAAAAAATCAGGAAAAGGAATTTACAAGGGGGGCTGTAGGGAGAAGAGTATAGTCACATTCTTTATTACATCTCCGTTTAAACATATTGCTTTTATAATGTATTAGTCCAGTGGTTCCCAACCTGGTGGTCGGACTCGGGACCATAAGCCAGTCAAGAAAAAGGCACAAATGGCTTGGGTCTAGAGGAGGGAGGAGAGAAAGGGGGAGGAGTGAGTTACAGCTTGATAGGTTGGAGGGGATGTCAGTCAATGGCACTGGAGGCTGCGATTGGCTGAGGGTGCTTGTAGTAGAGAGAAGTTCTCTATGGCACCAGCGGCAGTGGCCTGCCAAAGGGGGCTTGTGGCCTCTTCCAAGCAGGGCAAGGGGTCACCACAACATGAGGAACTGTATTAAAGGGTCGCAGCATTAGGAAGGTTGAGAACCACTGTATTAGTCTTATTATCAAGTATGTGTTGCTTTTAATAATTCTCATCATCATCTATTTCTATTAACCTTCCCCTGCCCCCGAGTTCTTTCATAATTTCATACAAATCTCTCTACAGAATGGGTCCCAGCTTTCACAGGCTTTCTCCATTGGTTGGTTCTTTGACTTTACTGACAATATGTCCATTTCCGCAACTCCCAGGCATTTTTCTATCAATTCTTATTTCAGTGACTCTGCAAAATTGCAGATATGCCATGTATCGCTAAACGCTTTATCTTCGTACCTCCCTATCTTTTCTTGAAGCTGCCACCAATTCCCACCACCACCACCATCCTCCAGAGAGGGGGCAGACCCAGCTCTGTGCATGAGGTGGAAGCCAGGCCTGCTACCTGCACACATCTATCCAAAAAACAAACTGCAAATGGGTTCATTTTCTGAGAGTTTTGTGATAGCTTGTGGTTTGTGACTACCCGTGAACCATGAACCACCATGAATCACCATTTTTCATGTGTGTACCATTCTCTATCACAGATCATAATGCACCACTACAGACCTGACAGCTCTGTTCATCTAATTCCCATAACTGGAGGCGGGGAAGTACACCAGAGCCAGCAGGAGTTAACTTTCTCTCTTGGATAACTGATCCATGGATTGAAGCTGTACTGGCTACAAAGTCATGCACCAGTTAGACAGTAACTCAGAGATAAGAAATCTTACAACAGGCTTCAAGCAGTAGCTATTAAGGGTCCCAAGTAGAGATGGGCACGACTTAGAAAAAAATTTTCATTTTCGTTTTCATTTTCGGCTAGGGTCCGTTTCGTTTCGTTTCCGTTTTTGTGAGCTAATTTCAAAATTTTTCATTTTCGTTTCGTTACGTAACGAAAATGAAAAAACGAAAACGAAAACGAAATTTTTTCGTTTCTCCCCATTTAGCTCCATTATGTGTTTTTCCAGTAACGAAAAACGAAAATTGGCTCAAAATTAGTCGTTTCGTTTCCGTTTTCGGTCCATTTTGAACCGTTTTTCATTTTCGTTTCGTTACGTAACGAAAACAAAAAAACAAAAACAAAAACAAAAATACCACTAAGTCGTGCCCATCTCTAGTCCCAAGCATGGTTGAGAGAACTACATATTAAACAGTATTTCTGGCTTCTATCATTTCCTACTTGTTCCTTCATAAACCCAGTCTAACTAAATTTCACATTACACATTAATCAGATAATATTTTTTAAAAAGATATCTGCACAGATTTTGAATTTAATATGTTAAAATTGTTTTAAATGAATTTTTAAAACATACTTTAAAATACACATTTTAAAATCCATCAGGATCCTTTTTAATAATAATGTTTAAAAAACCTGAGGCTTTCATCAGAACATTTAGGAAGTGCCATCCATTGTGAGTAACTTTATTGCCATTCTGCATAGTACAAAGAAATTGAATACTATCCCTGGTGCAATTTTTAAAAAAGGATTCAATTTTGTTGTACAATGTACAAAGGCAATAAAGTCTGTCTGTCTGTCTGTCTGTCTGTCTATCTATCTATCTTTCTATCTATCTATCTATCTATCTATCTTGGGAATTGCCATCCATTGAGAACAACTAAATTCCAATCTTCCTCCTAGTCCAGGAGGTGAACATTGCTATGTAGATCAAGCAGCAGCTCATTTAACTGAAGTGTCCAACCTCCTAAATCTTTATCGGACAGTTGATCCCTCTTTGGAAAAGAAATCACATCCCCACTTCTTCATTTAAGAAAATCATAAAGTTAGTAATTATTAGATAAATTCATTGAGATAATCCAGAAGCTGAGCCATGGCAACTGGACCTCCTTTCTTGTGAGATTGATTGATGATCTCACAAACTACTCGGATGAGTATTGAGTGACTCAGAATCTTCACAGACTCATTGAGATAAGAAAGATAGGAATCTAAGTGAGATGTAACTGTTGGAGCTTTTACAACCTTGCATGCCACCTGTAGATTGTTTGATTGGGATTGATTTTTCTGGGGTGGGATGACTATCAATCTATCCAGTATGCATCAATTGTTTCTTCCCTCCTCTGAATACAAAGAGAGCCCTGCTTCTCTGCTGAATATTTCTTCTTCCTCTCTCAAATCTTTTTGAAATCGGTTGATTTGTTTGTTTGCTGTTGCTCTGTTCATAACTGCAAATAATGAAATGTTTCTATCCTTTCTCGTACAAATGTCTCAGACTGAGTTATTGAGACTTTAAGTGTCAGCTAATGCTAAAAGAGGTGGAATATCTGTGAAATATGAAGTAGAGATGGGCACGACTCAAAAAAATAATTTTTTGTTTTTCGTTTGTCATTTTTGGGTCCGTTTTGGTTCGTTTTCGTTTTTCGGGCGTTTTTTGCGCATTTTTCGTTTTCATTTTCATTGCGAAACGAAACAGAAAAACAAAACAAAAATGAAAATTTTTCGTTTTCGTTAGCATTCTTTTCGTTGGAATGTGTCTGCCATAACGAAAATGAAAAACAGGGCAAAATTTTTTGTTTCGTTTTCATTTTCGTTGTGTTTTCTGGAAAATTTTCGTTTTTGTTTTCATTGCGTAACGGAAACAAAAAACGAAAACGAAAATGAAAATTTCGCTGAGTCGTGCCCATCTCTAATATGAAGCTATTCTTCACTTTGAGTCTCTGTACATTCAGAAGAGGGCTGGGGCTGTCTTTGAATTCACAGGCAGGAAGAAGCAACTGGTTAATGCTGGATTGATTGACAGACACCCTAACCCAAGGCAAATCTACAGGTCTTTCAAATGTTATACATCTTCTGATTTCTAGATGAAAACCACCATTTTGGTTAATTTTAGAGCCAAGGAAATTAAACTCTTTTACTGCTTTAATTGCCTCATGCTATCCCACAACCACTAAAAACTGCTTCAAACTGCTTGAAAATGATGTTAATAAAATTGTGTCCCCACGATCAGTGGACTTTAAGGGGGGGAATGCGACCACACCCACTTAAGTGTGACCCAGTGAGCTTTGCAAGTACCTGGTCTTGAGGTGGCACAAAGCTTGTCTCAGTTTCGATGCGGATTTTTAACTGGTACTTGACTCCATGGGGACTCATCAAAACTTTTTCATTCCACTGTGTTGCGGTTCCTGGTAGTGGTAACACAAAAGATTTGGTTCTTTAAACTGTGCCTGTGGGGATATAGGAACAGCATTTTCAGCCATGTGACCATTCCGGCGGGGGGGGGATCCGCATTTTACTTTGATCCGGATTTCCTGGCCGTGGGATAGCATCCATAATAGTTGATATCAACACTGCCTTGTGTGCTCTCTGCCATTGTCATTATTTTTGTTTTCTTGGTGTTGAGGCACAATCCAGGTTTTGCCATTCATCTTTGACTATTAGGATTACCCATTCTAGCTCTTTCTTACTTTATGACAGCAGTGTTATATCATCTGCATACCAAAAGCTGTGATTGATGTCCCTACTGCAAATCTTAACTCCAATGGCAGATTCTTCTGGATGTGCCTTTCTCATAACCTCTTTTGCACACATGTTAGATAATGGAGGTGATAGAATGCAACCCCGATGAGTGCTATTTCTGATTTTATTCCGTAAATTGTCTCCAAAAGCTGTCCTTACCAATGTTTCTTGATCAGAGTAAAGAGATTGTATCAGTTGGCTGAGGTGTGGTGGAACTGACATTTCTTTCAGGCAGTTCCCGTGCTTGTCATGTCTATCAGGGAGGTTACCTGATAAAAAAACTGAGATCAGGTTAGGCTGGCAGGATTTTTTCAGTACTCTGGGATTTGAAGAGGGCTTTTTAAAAACCGTGGTCTTACTATTGCTTCCTTCAAAAAGCAAAGTGTTTTGCTTATATACCACCCCATACCACTTCAAGTAGTCTCTTGGCGGTTTAGAGTTTTTTTAATTACAGTATGCAGGCTACACATTCCACACACACACACACTCACAAGCTAGGTACTCATTTTACCAACCTCGGAAGGATGGAAGGCTGAGTCAACCATGAGCCTGCTACCTGGGATTGAACCCCAGGTCGTGAACTGTATTACCTGCAGTACAGGCATTTAGCCACTGTAGCATGGGGCTCCTCAACATCTATGATCAGAAATATTCTAAATAATGACCAAATACAAATGCAGCAGGGTCCTTCCTTGCAAATTCTAAAGTGAAAGGGCTGCGGGGACAGGAGGGACACAACTGTGAAGGTGGGGACAGCAAAGGGGAACCCCTACTTTCCATTTTCCAGGATTACGTGTGCATGAATATATGAAGAAGGGAGTTCATGCAGTTGTTTTAATGACAACCATTACTGGTATAACTCTTACTTTGGATGCAGCCGTGTACATCAAGAGATATTGTTAGTGTTGTTAGTCTATGGAACGCCATGCCACAGGATGTGGTGATGGCATCTGGCCTGGATGCCCTCAAAAGAGGGTTGGACAGATTCGTGGAGGAAAAGTCCATCACAGGTTACAAACAGAGATGGGCACGAATCGAAAAAATGACATTTCGGTTTTTCATTTTTTGTTGTAGGTCTGTTTTGATTCGTTTTCATTTTTCGTGAACTTTTTGAAAAAAATTGTTTCATTTTTTCATTTTTCATTTTTTGTTTTTACCTGCTTTTTGAGCAACATAAAGCATTTCCGCGCACGGACATCCCCCAATGCCCCAGACCAGAGGGAAAACACTAAAAAAAAGATGCTGGCAGAGGCACAGTATAGACTAGGTATGCAGGGAGGCTGCAAAGGCAGTGGCGGGCATTGCCCAGGGCGTAAGGCAGCCATAGAGTGACTGCACTGCAGGGCAGAGGAGGGTACTCACTGAGAGGTACACACGCACACAGGGAGGCTGCAAGAGAAATCTCTTCTTTCTCTCCACTAAGAGCCAGGCTGCAGCCAGCAGGAACACAGAGACACACACTTGCCTGGCTGGCCTAAAGTAACGAGTTGCAAAGACAGCAATCCCACCCTAACTCCCACCTCAGACTGCAAGGAGGACGGGGGCTGCCAAAGCTTTTTATGCCCTCTGTAACTGCCACACCTACCCAGTCTGCAACCTGGGTATGCTATTGGTTGAAATTTACATAATCCCATCACATGGCTTGCAGCCATCTTGTGGCTGGAATCCATTTTGTGTCATCCTTAAAGGGAAAAGAAAAAATACATTGCTGTGGGAGAAAGACAAAAACAAACATTTTAAAGACCGCAACCCCCTGGTAGGTAATAATTTCAAATAATTATCACTGCATTTTTACGGATGTCCAGGGCATTTTAATACCCAAGAAATAAATATTAGGCATCTGGGAGCCATTTTGGGTCGATGTCCCCTAACTCCCCTTAAAGGAAAAAATATAATACAGAGATCTGAGAAAAGACATATATGCACGTTTTAAGGACCCCACCCCCCTGGTAGATATTATCAGGCAGAATAAATAATTATCACTGGGTTTTTATGGATATTCAGGACGTTTTTTAACATTTAAAAAAGCTCTTCTTCTCCCCTGAGAAGCCTCAGACAGGCACGCAATCGCCCCCCACCCCCAGGCCCCACCCCACCCGCTTCCGCATATCACAGATTTTCATACATCGCGGAGGGTGACTGTACAGAAAACTGGACTAGATGGGCCCTTGGCCTGATCCAGCATGATTCCTCTTATGTTCTTATATGTTCTGTTGAATCTTCAGTCTGAAAAAAAATGTATAAGAATCAGTTAAAAGAAGGTACTTTGGGCTTAATTCTTTTTTCCAATAAGAGCTGTTTTACTGAACTGTTATTGAAATAGAGAGTTTGACTTTACTTATGTTTCAAGCAACAAATCCTTGCAAGATAGGGCTGACAAGCGACAGCCAAAGAGAGGAAACTATTTATTTTCTCTTATTTTATTTTGCCATCAGTAAAATGAAAGAAAAGCAGTTGAAACTGCTATTAGCTGAGGAGGAGCCACCGGAAATTTGCAGCTGTGAATCATAAGGTACACAAGAACACTGAATGTGTGTGTGCAAGAAAGAGAAAGAGTGAGTGTGTGAGAGAGAGAAAGAGAGAGAGAATAAAAACGCATTGGAAGTACTGTAATGGCTTTTTACATATTTTTGTTTTAATATAGCATCTCTGTAGATAATCTGTTAAAAATAATCTTCCTTGGGCTTATGCTTTAAAAACAGGAGATCTTTCTTATTTTACCACTAGTATATGGAAAAATGAGAGCAGAGGTGAATACCCAGAATGGCTGCCCTGACTCAGGCAAGGTTAGTGGGCGGGGCTTCTTTGCTCACTTGGACAGATCCTTGGCACCATAGAGTTCATGCTAAAAATGTGATCTGGAGGGAGGGGCTGGGAGGCTATTTAGCCCAGCAGTTACATTGCTCTTCCTTCTTCTTGATTGTGAGCTCAGCACCACCCGCCCGCCCTATAGTAAGGAGAGAATGAGATTATCTGGTCACTTCAGAGCCACATGGGAAATTTTTGGTCATCACTCTCATTGGCATGGAGTGACGGCAAGTTTTTGCCCATCCCATTCTCCCTTCGGTGTGGAGCAGGGTGTTTATTTGCATCACTGGTCATAATGCTGGCAGGCAGTGCAAGAGATATAGGAATCCAGGTATGCCCAAGGCAAGCTGCCCTTTAGGTGCTTGACAACCCTCAGACAAATTAAATGCCCTCGGTACGGTATTAGGATTAAACAAAGTTAAGATGACAATAGTAGGTGAAACTGTGGGCAGTTCTGGGATAGTAGACTCCACGCAGGAAGGATGCTGAACAGGTGGGCAGCATCCTTCCAAGAAGGGAAGCTCCCTGAATCCATTCCAAATGGAACATAGTACCTGCTTGCACTATGTGCCGGTTCCCCTTGACAGAATAAACACAGTTTGGAGTGAAATGTGTTATCAATAAAATTGTGGCCCATTTCGAACCCAAGTGAATGTGTCTTGCCTCTTTATTCCGGGCTGGGTGGGCAAAAGATTTCCAAGCATTGAGGTGGGGGTGGCATGGCCAAAAGTGAGAGCAGTGCCGAATTCTTAGCAAAGTTCTCACCCAACAGCCACCAACTGTCCATTTTCCTAGCAGAGGTCCGTTAGGAGGCATTGAGGCACTGTGTTTGGTACAATTGAATCTGATCTGGAAATGACACGTACATCCATTTACCTGCCTGCTGCAATGAATTGGCTTCCAGGCTCACAGGAACTTCAGAGCTGCAATGACAACAAAGAGAGAGAGAGAGAGAGAGAGAGAGAGAGAGAGAGAATGGGAAGTCGTGCTAAGGATCCTCTTTCTAAACTGAAGCAATTAGAGATGGGAATAAGAAGGAAAGAACAGATACGCTTGAACCAGAGCAATTGTCCAAAACTGAGTGACAACATCAGTTTATCCCCATGGAACCAGAGAGACATTTTGAAAAGAGGAGTCATGCAGCAGAACAGCAAAGAGCCTGCCCAATGTTATGGCTTAGAGTAGAACTGGAAAGACCCGAGTTCAAATCTCCACTTGGCCTTGAAACCCTTTAGGGGACTCTGTGCCAATCCTTCTCTCCCAAGCTAGCCAACCTCACAGGGCTGGAGTGAGGATTAAAATTGGGATAAGGACTCTGGTTCCTGCCTCAAGCGCCTTCACAGAAAAGCTGCACATCAAAGTAGTTAGCAAATAATCATGGATAAACCTAGCAGCTTCTATGTCTGCTTTCACACGACCCCTAAAATCCGATGCAAAGTGCTGGCAGATGCAGAGCATACAATTGTTTTCCTACCAGCAGGAGACTTTTTAAAAAATAAAGTACAGCCACACCCACTTAAGTGCGCCCCAGCACATTTTACAAGTACCTGGTCTCGAGGAGGTAAAATCCTTGTTGCTGTTCCTTGTTGCTGTCTTAAAGCATTGCATGCCTGGCCCTCCTCCACTTTTTGTTTGTTTTTGTTGGGTTCCCCCCCCCCTTTAACAGACAGGAATCCTAACAGAACAATTAGCTGCTGCCAAGGACAAGCTGAGGTGAGCCTGCATTTTTTTCTCCCTCCCTCCCCTCACTGCAGACAAAAGCAATAGAGTGCGGGAGGGTGGGAACACAGGAACGAGGATAAAAACCATGCCAGCAGATTTTAGGGGTCGTGTGAAAGCTATGCCAAACAGCCACTGTCAGATATTCATATACTGTAATTGTACTGGTTCACAATAAAACGTTGACCACCCAGTAATGAAGAATCATAGAATCACAGAGTTGGAAGAGACCTCAAGGGCCATCCAGTCCAACCCCCTGCCATGCAGGAACCCCCCATCATATTGCTCCTGACATATGGCTGTCCAGCCTCTGCTTAAAAACCTCCAAAGAAGGAGACTCCACCACCCTCTGTGGCCGCATATTCCACTGCTAAATAGCTCTAACAGTCCTGAAGTTCTTCCTAATGTTATATTGAATCTCTTTTCCCAATCGCATGAAACTGCCCTCCCAACCATATTCAGAGAGCTCCTGGGGTCCAGCTGATAACTGCTTAGCAGGAGCCCTTTAAAAACAACTCCTGGGCACCAAATATGATGCCTCTAGGACCCAGAGGAGCCATTTTGTTTCATAAGAATTTTAAAAAAATCATAAGAAACAAAACAAAACAAAATGGGGTGAGAACGAAACAAAATGAAACAAAGCGTTATTTTTCCATTTCGTGCCCATCCCTAATACATACATACATACATACATACATACATACATACATACATACATACATACATACATACATACATACATACATACAAAAACTCAGGTTTCTGTATATAATGGAAAATGGATTAAATATTCCCCTACCTCCACCCAGCTGAAGAAGATGGTTTCATAATGGATACTGTTCATTTATCAATTTGGTGTCTCCATCACATCATTTAGACACTGTGCCATCCAATTTTCAGGCATGTTCCGCACCCTCATGAAGGACAGGGAGATAAAGCCAGGTTTCTAAAATAAAGTTTTCTACCAATTTGGCTTCTTTTCATGGCTCTACGTCCCCTGCTTCCGTTTGGCTTGCCTTCTGTCAGGTTGCGTTGTTTATCTGACATCTTCATAGGAGGAACGTGACCTAAAGTTCCTTCATCAGCTCTGTTTAAGCCTCTTCCTTTATTTCTTGACTCCAAATCTCCTCAAAGTTAACACCTCCGTTTTGTGAGCCCGACATTCCCAATATGATCTCACACGTTTCCCTAAGCTGGGAAGTGACATTCCCGATATGATCTCAGACATTTTCCTAAGTTGGTATTGCTCAGCCAAAAGGAGGCCATTGTCGACATTGTCATTTTAACGCAGCCAGTAATCGGTTGGGTGAATTGCCGTTTGTTGTCTCTTTTTTGGACTTAATGCTTTCTGGGGCCAGGGAAGCTCATCAGCAATTGGCTTGGGGACCATGCACCCTGCTTAATTGGTATAACAGCCAGGCCCTCTGTGGTGCTTATGGAGCAGAGCTGCAGAGCCTTGAAGAAAACCAATGAATATCAACCTGCCAGTGGTGGAAATGACACACCTCTGGAGGATTCCTGGTGTTAGCCCAAGACAAGAGCTGAGAAGTGATGACACCAGAAAGCACGCTGTGAATAAAGAAGACGACGCAGCAAGCTGTTGAGGAGAGAATAGAAAACGTTGCTCAGAGCAAAGGGTGAAAAAAAAAGAATTGTTCTCTTGGGGGAGAAAAATAATAATAATCCATTCTAGTTTGGCATGGTAATAAACTCCAATATAGTTGGTCGTGCAAGAAAAGCAAAGGGGATTTATTATATTGTCTTGTTTAGGAAAAAGCAGGATTCATCTCAAATGCATGAGAAAGGTGGGGTAGAATATCTGGAGCATGGTAGGAGAATCTCCTAAGAAACCAAAGAAGACCAATGTCTTTCACTTTACATCCGATTGCAGTGCCCAGGGTGAAAAGGATGAAAACTATCTGATTCATTTTCTATGATGTCTGCATTTTTTTTAACATGTAAGTTCCATTGTGCCCTTTTTCCAGCAGTAGTTGGCAAGTTCTATACAGCACTTCAATAAATGCACATGTAGTCATGTTTGGGTTTTGCGCTCATCCAACTACATTAAAAGTACAGTGGACCCTTGTATAACAAACGGTTTGTATAACATAAATTTTGTACAAAATAAAAAATTCCAGAGATAGAAGAAATTTGCTTAACATAATCACCTATGGGGCGAATCTGTACAACATAAAAATGGGATCACTCTGTTTTCAATGCATTCCTATGGGAAATTTGTATAAAGGAAAATTTGCTTAACATAATTTCATTAGGAGCGAATTAATTCCTTTATATAAGGTACCACTGTATTACATATATGCATGTGCTTTTCCCAAATTAGTGCACATTTGCAAATCTTTATCCCAAAGATTTGCCTTTTGCACATCATTTCCTTTAATGTGCACATTTTTTTCTGTATGTACCTTTCATGGTGGATTTATTTATTGTTGTTACGTGCCATCACGTCATCTCCAGCTCATGGTGAACCCAAAAAGGATGATCTCCAAAATGTCCTGACCTTACTCTTGTAAACCAAACCCTGTGGCTTCCTTCAGGAATCAATCCATCCTGTATTTTGTCTTCTCTTTTCTTGATGCCTTCCACCTTTCCTCGTGGCGCAGTGGCACAGTGGTTAAATGCCTGTACTGCAGGTAAAGCTGTGCTCACGACCTGGGGTTCAATCCCAGGTAGCAGGCTCAAGGTTCACTCAGCCTTCCATCCTTCCAAGGTCGGTAAAATGAGTACCCAGCTTGCTGAGGGGGCAATGTGTAGCCTGCACACTGTAATTCAATTTGTAAACCGCCCAGAGACTACTTAATGTGGTATGGGGCGGTATATAAGCAGAACACTTTAAGCAGAACACTTTTTCCCAACATTATGGATTCCAGAATGGAGTCTACAAATCTGGGGAAGTTTAAAAATCATTAATCTGGCTGCAAAGTAGATTGGCTATTGCTGATTAATTCCAATCATCTGAAAACGAGAACCAAATAAATTGATCTCCCATCCCCATAGTTCCCTTATTTACTTCAACTCTCCTTTGAAATTTTGCAATGATGTAATGCAATCCTATTTATGTCTACTTAGAAGGATAAATTAATATGTCTTAGTCCAAAATGCTAGGGATGGGACTTTTGGATAATGACAACAACAAACAATAAATTATTACAATATTTTTTAAAAATTAAACAGATGTTAAATAAAAACTCATTGCATAATATTTACAGTTTACAACCATTCTAAAATATATCTGTTAATAATAATAAGAGCAGCCAAAGCATAGCATTTATTTCTGATATTGTCAAGATGAGCTGGCATTTTTCAGACTGTGGGGATTTAACCATGTTAGTCTGTTGCTTGCAAAATACCAAACAAAAAATTATATAGCCTTTTTATGACTGGACTTGATTTGTTTATTTCACAGATCTGCTGCATTAGGCTGTAATTCACGTAAATGAACACCAGTGCCAAATAAATTTGTTGGCATTTTATCAGTCACATTAAACATCTGTTGTTCTGTCTTTATTGAGTTTTCAGGTTTAATTGCTTCCCTCAGAATATCTTTTTATTTTTTTGCAAACCTTCTTGTAGACCGATTAAGAGACAAAGGGTAAATTAGTTTTATTCTAGATAGAAAATAGCTAACCAAATAAAACAGCATCATGAAGCTTTCAAAACAGTGTGTGTGTATGTGCCGGGGTTGTTTAGTCTGTACAGCTCACCTAGAGGAAAGCAAGGGTCTTGTTTTGTTTTGTTAAAAATAAAAACACTTCTCCTGTTTTCTGACACAGCTGAATGACAGCTGGAAGCTCAAAAAGCCTTCTCTGCCAAATGCACAAATCTTGAGTAAACAGCTCTTGAGGGTTTTAAGTCGCAGTGGAAACGAAAGGTCCTGCTCCTTAAGCAGCAGCGTTGAAGTACATTTTCTTCAAGAATGCCAGCAAGGTCTGCCAACACGGCGAGAAACTCCAGGAGAGGTGCTTCCCATTTCAAAGCCATCAATATTTATTTTTGATTTATTGTCATTGTAGAGTCAAGGAAGAATCTCACTTGCACTTGGCACTATAATATGAGAAGATTCTTACATGGTGTGTCGAGAAATGCAGTTGGCCTTCTTAAAAAGTAGCACTTGGCCTTCTTAAAGCGCAGCAACTTGCTTCCGATGCATCATCTTTCCTTCTCCCTGGTGCTGGCCAATCAGACAGGGAGGTGGGATGATGCATTTCCCTGCACAGCTCCTGATTGGCCAGTGCCAGGGAAAAAGAAACCTGACGCATCAGAGGCTTCTTCGTCGTTGGAGTTGCATCCCACAAAGCCTAGGGCAAGGTCAGGGTTTGGTTGATTTCATTCCTCCGGTTCCAAACATCCGCTGGGCTCCTGCATTTCCTTTCAGAAGCTGACCACTTCAGAAATGAAAAGCCCATCTCTGCTAGAGACAGCAGTGAGTCTTCCCTGCAAGGACCCCAGACACTGTCCCTATGCATGCGGCCACCCCCCAGCTGCTTGCCCTGATTCACTGGGTGGCCAGCACATGTGCAGGGGCAGTGGGCCCTGCTCCTGGAAGGAACGCCACACCACGGTCTCTGAAGATGGTGGTGGTAGAGGCAGGGCCAAGTGGGGAGGCAGCAGGAAAGGGGCAGACATCCTTTTTGTAACAACAACAGGAAGCATTGGGAGGGGGAGGGGGGAGTTCACCACTTCCTTTCGTTTTAGCAAAACAGGATCCCCAAACTAGACAGGGAACCCAAACTCCACTGACCAAAACCTTATTATCAATACAGTAGGACTGCCGTATCCACAGGGGATTGGTTCCGGCATCCCCTGCGGATAGTGAAATCCTCAGATAAGAGCAAACATTCTTACTAGAGTTGACAGCGGTGATAGGGGTAGTGGGGTGCTGGGGCAAAAGCTTTTGACACCCCCCCAAATGGTAAGGAGAGAAAAAAGAAAGAAAAACTTCCCTCTGGAGGGTGCCTGGCGGGCAGTGGCGGCAGCAAGGAGGGGGGGGAAATAAAAATAAAACTTACTCTTGCCAATGCCATCTGCCCTCCTCCTCCTTGCTGGCACTGTTGCCACTGCCAAAGGCCAGCCAGGCACCTTCCAGAGGGGTGGAGGACCCGCCTGGGAAGCCAGCCTTTGAACTTCCCACTCGGGTCCCGGGCGGCGGATTGGAAGTTTTGAATTTCCACCTGGGACCCAAGCAGGAAGTTCAGCAGGGAATTCAAAGGCTTTTTGACCAGGTGGGACCTTAAAGTGACCACCCCACCCCTCCGCGGACCACCATGGGTGGTCCGCGGCAGCAGCGTCAAGTAGGAAAAAAACTTACTGCCACTGCCTGGCCAACCAGCCTTTGAATTTCCTGCGGCAGCAGCGACAGTGAGGAAGAGGGCAGATGGCATTGGCAACACTAAGTTTTGTTTTTATTTGTTTTCCACTCCTTGCCGCCTTCTTGCCCCTGCTGATCACCACCTGCAGATAACCGAATCTGTGGTTAATGAGCCAGCAGATAAGGGGGTTGTTCTGTATAATGCAAATAGCATCATTTGGGGTGACAAAAGGTAAGCATAAACCTTACCTTCTTGGGACCTTAGCAGCATCAGTACTCCACTGTATAATGTCCATTGGCCTTGCAATTTACAGCCATTCACCGCCAAGAGGTATGCCATTTGATTTATACTAGCAATAAGATTTAGGCCGCAGCCTATCTGCTGCTGACTGCAGTCTTAATTCTAACCTTTAAATCTGCTTCTCATCTTAATTTCTTGGCATGATTTTTTCCCCACAATTACGGATCAGCTACTGGGGGGGGGCACTTATTTGAGGACCAATTTCAATAATTCTTGGTTTCGGCATTATTTATAAGAGGTCTTTGGACCTTATTGTGAAAGACCCAAACATAAATTGCTTTCTTGAGGCTTGGGGTTGTGTGTAGCCTCTAATTATCAGTAATTAGCTGTAGTGAACAGCCAGATGAATAGCTGTTCTTGAAGCCAAAGCACCCTCAACTTTTGCTCCCTTTTAATGTTGCTCGGTATAACCTGGCTAACCCTGATGAATGAAGCAATCTTTGAGGAGCCAGGTTCAGCATCTCTAGTAATGTAAATGGATAGTCCATGGGGCTATGAAAGAACCGTCAGACTGGGTATGAGTAAGACGTATGAGCATCTGCTTTCATACCGCTACGCACCCAATAGAGTTCAGTAAGAGAGATGGCTGGTTTCATTTCTCACTGGGACAATCCAAACCCAAGAACAATTCTACAAAGGATGCCCCAGGGTTGAAGCATTTTCCTCATGGATACACTATTTTAACCTATTAGATATACCATAGAGACTATTCCACCACCACCACCACCACCACCACCTGTTTCAAGGAAAAACTCCCAGTGGCAGAGGTTAGAAGCAGACATATGAGTCAATTCTCAATTTCTGCTACAGCCTTATTGTAACTAGTGTTGTGTGGAAATAACACACACAGACACACACACACACACACACATATATTTTAATTTTTTATTTTGCTTTATATTTTATATTTCATTTCATTGCATTGCATTCTTTGTTAGGCCATTCATTTTGACAGGGGTGGTGGTGGGGAATCCTTTCCTAAAGAATCTCAAATGAGAAGTGTTGGAGATATTCCACAGGGTGAGGGCCAGGATTCTTGCAATTCAGATATAGGCGCAGTGAGGAATCAAGCTCCCAGCCTCTGGCTCTACAGATGGGTGCCTAAAGCACTGAGCTATCAAGCAAGAAAGTACCTAGCCCAGGTTTCCATAATATGGAGTCCTAGGAGATAAAGTTATGAACCCCGTGATGCAGTGGTTAAGTTGTGGGACTGCGGTCAATACTCTGCTCATGACCTGAGTTCAATCCCGACAAGCTCAAGTAGTTGGGTCAGGGCTGACTCAGCCTTCCATCCTTCCAAGATTGGAAAATTGAGGACCCATCTCATGGGAGGGGAGATCAAGTTCTTGTTCGCCCACTGAGTGCTTTAAATGCTTGGGGCAGTATAAAATCAGCACACTTTTTTGCTTTCAAGTGGTATAAAATGCTGATAGATACGGGTATCTGACAGACAACCTGTCAATGAAGAGCTGGATTGGGTTTGTTTGATTGTTGTTAGCAAGAACGGTGGAATAGTCATCTTTTCCATTTTGGCCCATGTTTACCTTCACCACCCAATCAAACACAATAAGGCAGGGACAAGTGTGTGATAATAACCCTGTTCAGGTGATAACCCCGAAATCATATAGAGCTCAAAGGATGGTGTGGATGGTCCCTTCCCTCTATCCTCATTCCACCCAGAGTTCCTAAAGAACGTCTGCAGAACATGCCTCGAATATTTGTGCAGACCTTGGAACAGATGAAGGTCCACATGGCTTCCAGACAGGGTGGGGAACATAGGACAGGGTTTTAAAGTATTCCCTGTCTCCACCATGCTTCAAACTAGACATGGGCACGACATGGCGAAATTCTCGTTTCCGTTTCCGTTCCTCGTTTCCCTTACGTAACGGAAACGGTAACAACAAGTAAGCCGTCAGAACTCGAACTCGAACCGAAAAAAGATAAATTGGGTCTGAATTGTCGTTGTCGTTCATGGCATCGCACGGCGATCGCGCGATGCCAAGCGGCACAGAAAAAAAGTTTAAAAAATTAAAAAAAATCCCAATTCCCACCCAAAAAAGCAGGCGAAAATATGCCTGTCTGAGGACACCTACCAGAGGGGTGGTTTCTGGGGTGGGGGGTCCCTGGCCTCCCCCCCTCTCCTGTCCTGGGCTGGTCTGGTACCAGGATGGGGGGCATTCTCGTCGTCTTCATTTGCCATGCGGTGCGGGGGGATCCAAAATGGCGACCGCAATATTTTTTTTGAAATCGTGGTCCAAAAACCCACCAAAACACCACAGAAACATGCGAAAATTAGCTGTTTTAAATGCTTGAATTTTTACAGTAGCAGCAGTGGGTTTTTCTTGCAATAAAACGTCTCCATTGATTTTATTTTATTTTATTTTATTTTTATTTTTTTACACCTGCACATGCGCAATGATGGGCTGGCCATGGGATGGGACCATGCAAATTTTTGGAGCCATTCCACCAATCGCATGGCCAGGTCTTGACTGAGATTTCTGGATGTACCAGAGAGGGCATAAAAAGCCCACCAACCCTAACCCTAACCCTAACCCTAACCCATACGCCAATACACTGTCTTCTTAGTGGGCCAGAGGCACCTAGAGGTGCAGCCCACTAACCCACCCTAACCTTAACCATAACCCTAAGCCTAGCCCTTAGCCCCTAACCCCATGCTCTGGGAAGTCAAATCAAGCTAAATCATGGTGGAAACGACAAACGACACGACGAAACGACAAATTTTTGAAAATTTTCACGACAAACGGAAACAACCCGAAACGGACCCGTCCCGAAAAACGACAACTCGAAAAATATTTTTTTCTGGTCGTGCCCATCTCTACTTCAAACTTACCCACCTCCCATTATTGTTCCCAGAGAGGGCTAGTATAAAAATATCAATGAAACAAGGGGAAGCAACGTAGGAGTCATTTCAGAATGCTAAACAGGACTGTTTAGCCTAGAGCTGTTGGGTTTTTTTCCATTGCATATAGTTCTGTCTTGTAGTTCTCAAGATTCTTACCCATTAGGGAAGGAGGGGGAACCACATGTGGATGCTGACAAAAATAGGCAGGAAGTCGTGTCTTGTTTTTTCCTATATGCTGTCTAATTGGCTTTTATTTTAACCAATAACTCTGCCTGAATAAACCCAGGAGCTGCTGCGGATCTACAAAGGTTCATTTGAGGTTAAGCAGGGCTGTCCTTTGTTTTCTACCTGGAAAGGCTTTTTGGAAATGTTTTTCAAATCCTCAAAGGACAGGATGGAGTGTGGGTTGTTGCATGGTAACTTTAAGTATCTTGGACATGGGCAGGGGGAAGGCAGAGCTAGTCCATTCTAGTCAGAAGCTGTTGGTTACAAGAAATGTTATGTCAAATCTGTGGGATGTACCAAAACTCTAACAAACGTGGGCTACTTCTTTTACTTCATTTTAGAATCATAGAATCATAGAGTTGGAAGAGACCTCAACGGCCATCCAGTCCAACCCCCTGCCATGCAGGAACCTCCATCACAATATTTCTGACAGATGGCTATCCAGCCTCTGCTTAAAAACCTCCAAAGAAAGAGACTCCACCACCCTCCGTGGCAGCATATTCTACTGCTGAACAGCTCTAACTGTCATGAAGTTCTTCCTAGTGTTCAAATGGAATCTCTTTTCCTGTACTTTGAAACCATTGGCCCAAGTCCTAATCTCTGAAGCCATGGAAAACAAACCTGTTCCCTCTTCAATATGACATTCTTTCAAATATTTAAACATAGTGATCATATCCACATTCAGCCTTCTTTTTGTAAGGCTAAACATTCCCAGCTCCCTAAGCCACTCCTCATAAGACATTTCTTCCAGACCTTCAACCATCCTGGTCACCCTCCTCTGTACCCGCTCAAGGTTGTCAATGTCCTTGTTAAATTGAGGTGCACAGTACTCCAGGTGGGATCTGACCAGAACAGAATAGAGTGGTACTATCACTTCCCTTCATCTAGACACTATGGTTCTGTTGATGCAACCAAGAATCACATTGGCTTTCCTGGCCGCCACATCACACTGCTGACTCATGTTCAATTTGTGGTCCACCAAGACTCCCAGATCCCTTTCACAGGTACTATTTTCCAGCCAGGTATCTCCCAACCTATATCTGTGCAATTCATTCTTTTTACCTAGATGCAGCAGTCTACATTTTCCTCTGTTGAAACCCATTCCGTTAGCTTTGGCCCAGCACTCTAATCTGTCAAGGTCCTTTTGGATTCTCATCCTATCCTCTAGAGAATTAGCAACCCCTCCCAATCTGGTATCATCTGCAAATTTAATAAGCCTATTCTCTATTCCTTCTTCTAAGTCATTAATAAATATATTTATTATTTTGCAAAGGGAAGGGGTCTTCAACTCTTCTCTAGTTGGTGCATTTCACAAAATAGGTTTCCATGAGGAAGGGATTTAAAAAGGAGAAAATTTTCTCCCTGTGCCAGCTCTACTCCTTTTTAAACCTCTTGGGGGTTTAAAGGCAGGAATTGGAATAGGAAAGTGTTAAGCCCCTTGTAACCATGTGTGGTACTCCAGGCATGGTGGCTCAGCAGGCTAGAGCACTGAAAACTGTCAGCTACAAAGTTGCCAGCTCAGCTGTTCGAATCCCGGGTGCCACACAGTGGAGCAAGCTCCTGCTCTTAACCCCAGCTCCTGACAACCTAGCAGTTCAAAAGCATGTACTGTAAATGCAAGTAGATAAATAGGTACCGCCGTAAAAATCGGGAAGGTGAAGCAGTGTTTCCTTGCAGCCATGGCGGCCACATGGCCACAGACTTGCACAACACTGGCTCTTTGGCTTGAATACGGAGATAAGCACCACCCCTATAGTCAGACACGACTAGCACACTATTTGATTGTGTGTTATTGTTAATACTGTCTTTGCTGTAAACCACCCGGAGTTCCTCCGGGAAGATGGGCGGTATATAAACCCAATAAATAAATAAATAAATAAAATGTTCGGGGGGGGGTTACTTTTTTTTAAACCATGTGTGGTGGTTCCAATCTTAATTATATCATTTCATTTTTCATTTTCTATCTTTGCTTATATACATCATTCTTCCCTGCAAAGAAACCCAGAATGACACGCAACACAATAAAAATATATGTATAGGACACACAACCAGAGATGGGCACAAACTGGTTCATCTTAGTTTGTAAAAGCATCCCTTCCCCTGCCTTCTCTGGCTCAATTAGCCACTCACCTGGCCCCATGTGCTAGCTTCTTGTACCTCCTCAATTGGTCTTCCAGTCTTGCTAAAAGAGCGGGCTTCTGTGCCCAGTCCTTTTGGCTGATCTCCCACTTGAAAAAAGAGCAGAGAAGTCTGTGCTTTTGCTCATGATGGGAGATTAGCTGAGGAGGTGCTAATCTCCCTCCCTCCATAATAAGTGAATGAGATTAGCTGGTTGCTTAAGGGCTGGATGGGAACATTTGGCTGCCACTCAGATTGGACATTCTTCTTAAGACTAAGGGGAAGTTTATAACCAGTGACAACTGGTGGATAGTGCAAGCAGTAAATATACCCTTATTGAGCTGGTAGCCCTCAATATGAATTAGGAAATTGATTAGGAAATTAGGAACATTAGGTGTTAGGTATAATAGGTTCAAAGATTAAGAATGAGGACTGCCCGGACTGCAGGTTTTGGGAGGTTGCTGAACAGGTGGTCAGTGCCCTTCTAATAATATTAGGAACCATTAACTGAGCTGCTTGCAGTACATTCAGTCCCCCTTGTTTAAAGGACATTTAACAGTTGAATTGAGTGAATTCATATCAATAAATTGTAGCCCAATTTGAATCCCACAAATGTGCCTCGCCTCTTTATTACTAGGCTGTGTGGATAATGGGTTATGTTCTGCTTAGGAGACAGAGGTTGGGAGTAGCAGTGTCTGAGCTGCAGCTGTTTTGAACTGAGATGAACTGCCATTTTGAACTGGGATGAACTGGTTCATGCCCGTAAATTATGCCCACAAATCCCAAAAAAACTATGGAAACTAATGTACATAAATTATAAACATGCAATAAAACCAAGCAATAACCTAGACAATTTTATTGTGATTAGGTGCTCATGCACTTAGTTGAGAGGAATAAAGATAGAAAACATTACCTACGGTATATATAGTATTTTTCCACATATTATATTTTGTCTAAAAATTGTATGATTTTTAGTTGTTCACTAAAGTGGTTCATCTTACTCTTACAGATACTTAATTATATTGAAAACCACCCAGAGAGTGTTCTAGCTCTACATGGTGATATAAACATCCAAACAATAAAGGGAGGGAAAGAAAGAAAGAAAGAAAGAAAGAAAGAAAGAAAGAAAGAAAGAA
>JAHTLZ010000045.1:2784704-2816777 GCA_023846285.1 Phrynocephalus versicolor
ATGTATGTATGTATGTATGTATGTATGTATGTATGTATGTATGTATGGTATGTTGCTGGCCATTCAAGCTCCTTCAGTATAACCAAGAAAGTAATGATAAACTTTGGATGGAAAGGATGCTTTAAAAATTATTCCTCTGTCCAGAAATGTATAGGACTTGACGGCCAATTATTTTTAAAAATCATGTCAGAAATGTTACAATTATGGGAATGCTTAGCCATTGCCGAGTTCCCTACAACCTATTATGCAATTCTGACTTATGGTGGCCACTTCAGGGTTTTCCAGGTAGAGAAGATTCAGATGTAGTTTGCCATTCTGGGGGGTGCCCTGGGACTGTACAGTTTGCCAAAGGCTATGCAGGTTAACTTTTCTCCCATGAGTCATAGTGAGGGATAGAATTCCCAACCTCTGCCTAAACGAATGAACTATCCACTATCCGGCAAGATTCTCCAACATCAATTTAATTTTATCTTCCACAAGGTATGGTCCCTTACATCTCTACAGTTCTATAACTGTATAAAATCAGGGACAGATACATAATCTAACAAACTGCTTTTCATTGAAGAGGGATGTGTTTTTGTCATTGGGTAAGTTCACAGAGTCAAAATTAATGGATTAAAAATTGACATCCTCCTCTTCGTTCCACTATGAACCCTCTTCTTATGCTTTGTTGCCTCATGATTAGTCCTTTGGGCATTATTTGCTGTGTTGAAAAAGAAAACATCAAGGCAAGTGCAGTTTCCTTAACAAACCAATAATAAACAAATCCTAATGAAAGCTGGGCAATGAAGAAAGCTGATTGGAGGGGGAGGGGATGATTTGTTTGGAACATGGTGCTGAAAAATTTCTGTGCAGATGCCCTGGACTTCCAGAAAGAATAAACAAGTGGGTCCCAGAGCAAAGCAAGCTTGAATTACCTCTGGAGGCCAAAATGATGAAAGCAAAGTGTTCTGCTTATATACCACCCCATAGCACTTCAAGCACTCTCTGGGCGGTTTACAATTTAATTATGAAAGCTACACATGAAACTGAGTTTGACCTACTGAGGGGAAATTAGGGACCTTGGTGTCCTGGTGGACAGCTCAATGAAGGTGTCAACCCAGTGTGCCGCAGCAGTGAAAAAAGCAAACTCAATGCTAGGGATCATTAGGAAGGGTATAGAAAATGAGTCAGCAAGTGTCATTTTGTCTCTTTATAAATCTGTGGTGAGGCCCCATCTGGAGTACTGTATACAGTTCCGGTCACCATACCTCCAGAAGGTTATTACGGAAATGGAAAAAGGGCAGAAGAGGGCAACCAGAATGATTAAGGGACTGGAACACCTTCCTTACCATCTGAGGCTGCAACAGCTAGGCCTCCTCACTCTGGAACGACGGCGCATAAAAGGTGACCTGATTGAAGTTTCTAAAATCATACACAGTGTGGACAAAGAAGATGAGGAAAATCTGTTTTCTCTATCATACAACACTAGAACTAGGGGGCACTCCATGAAACTTTTGTATGCTAGATCTCAAACAAATAAGAGAAAGTACTTTTTCAACCAGATAATCACTGGTCTATGGAACTCCCTGCCAGAAGTAGTGCCTAGAGATGGGCACGAATCAAAAAAATGGCATTTCGTTTGTCGTTTGTCGTTTGGAGGGTCTGTTTCGGTTCGTTTCCTTTTTTGCGCATTTTTGCAAAAAAAATCGTTTTCATTTTCATTCATTTTGTTACCATTTCGTTACCATTTATTTCCATTTTTTGTGATTTTTTAGGATTTTAAGCAATTCACTCATATTGCAGTAACAGAAACGAAACGCACGACAAAATTTCCGGTGTTTCTGTTCGTTTCGTTTCATTTTAGAGAAAAAATTCGTTTGTCATTTCGTTACATAATGAAATGAAAAAACGGAAACGGAAACGAAAAATTATTCATTTCATGCCCATCTCTAGTAGTGACAGCTGTCAGCCTTGACAGCTTTAAGAAAGAATTAGACAAGTTCATGGAGAACAATGGTATCAATGGCTATCATTATGGATGCCTAAGGACAACCTCTGGGCTGGAAAGATAGGCAGGATATCTCTCAATGCCATTTGCAGGGAATCATCAGCAGGTGAAGACATCTGCTTGGGAATACCCTGAAGCAAATGGTAAGCCACTGTGTGAGACAGAATGCTGGACTGGATGGGCTGTGGCCTGTTCCAGCAAGGCTGTTCTTATCTTCTTATGTTCTTATGAGGCGATATTAGGAGACAGCAGGACCCTCTGGAAAAGACAATAATACTAAGAAAGCTGGCCAGAAGCATGAAAGGGGCAAGACATGAGATGGGCTGACTCCCTAAAGGAATCCCTAAAGATGATGATGGAGGAGGAGGAGGAGGAGGAGGAGGAGGAGATGGAGGAGATTATGATGGTGGTGGTGGTGGTGGTGGTGGTGGTGGTGGTGGTGGTGGTGGTGGAGGAAGAGGAGATGAAGAAAAAGTAAGAAAGATACCACCATCCCCTTCCAACCTCTTTTCAAATTCTCAGAAGTAACTCCCCACCCCCTTTAAGGTACCCTGAAATTGTTCCTTCTTAAATCTTTTGAAAAATATGAAGCAAAATTCTATAAACTCTTTTTTTTCCAGCAAGAAAGAAAAAAGTGCTTCAATGCTGTTTGTCAGGCACCCTTGGGAGCTGCAGACAGTATTTGAACTCCTGAAGTGCAATCCTGGTAGCTTCCTGGGGCTCCCCTGACTAAGGGGGGGAGGGGGGATATACCTGAATAGTTCTGTCATTCACCTTCCAGCACTGCATTAAACAGGACAGAAAAATCAAACAGAATTTAGAAAGTATTGAAATGAAAGTAGTCAGCTCAGCTGTATCTCATTTTAAGTCTGAAAGCTGGAACCAAGGGGGTGAATCGTTGTGACATCACAGGGGGCAAGATTTGGAAAGGTTAAAAAAAACATAGAGTGAGCACCTTTGGGCTCAGCCAGTGGGAAGTGGCCAAGATTTAAAGCCACTTCATGCAAAATAAACACTTCTCTTCCACTGCCAAGGGCCCGAAGATTGATCACCCCACCCAGAAGCCTGGGAAAGTCCTAGAGACTTGGGATAATTATAGTAATTTAGATAAATATTTTTGAAGTGTTTTATTCTGAAATGCTTTAAGGATAGATTGATTCTGAAAATTGCAGTGAAACATTTGGTAAATGTGAACACCAAGAAAAAATCCAAGTGGATTTAATCAGGGGGGGGGTAATCCTCTCCTCATCCTCCTTTTGTTCAGGTGTCATCTTTGGAGAAATTTGGGGGAAACTTTGTACACGAGCTCCTGGTCTCAGTTGCCTTCTTCCAGAACTTAGCCTGCCACCGATTTAGCACCTTTCCAACAGCAAAGATGTCCTTCGTGTCTATAGCTGCTCACTGAAATCATTTTTTTTTCCTGACGAAGCTGAATTATCATTGCCTTGTTTTGTCCCGTCTTGTTACTCAGTGATTGGAAACCCTCTTTCAATCAATTGAAATATTTGCACATTTCATCGTAATAGGATTTCAGCCCACAACTCCAGGTTCATTCTAATTACATTTAAATATATTTTGTACTCTGTCCACAAAATAATAGGAATTGTGCAGTATGAAGTGTGTTTTTGATGGAATTTAATAGAGAGCTATGGTTTTTTTCTATTAGAGAAATAAATGATACATGAAAAGGACTAGAAAATGAAGATAAGTACTGGTTCTTTTCAATCTTCATACATAAAGAAGATTATCCCAACTGTAGTGTATTCAGGGACTAATAAATTGAACAATCCAAGGATGTCTTGACTTTTGCCGAACCCCATCTTATCACTGCGCATAGATATACAGTTGTTACACAGCAACACACACACATACAAACTACATGAAGTTCATACTTTCATGATGGTCATGCCTCCACATGGTAGCAGCAGCAGCATGCCATCAAGTCAGTTCTGACATATGGCAACTCTTTCCAGGGTTTTCTGGGTAGAGAATACTCAGAAGTGGTTTATCATTCCCTTCATCTTGGAATGTGTCGCAGCTTGAACTAATCGCATTGACTCTGCCATTCCATTAGAGTCTATTCCAGTGACATAGAGAGAGGGGGTTTGCTGCTTAGGTAACAGTTTTAACCTCCATATTAATCTACCCAGGCCTTGTGCTCTGAAGAGGCCACTTCAGCTTTGAATGCAGTGTGGAAACAACACAGCTTCTATACAGAGCATGATACCATAGTCCAGTGGTGGCAAACCTTCGGCACTCCAGATGTTTTGGACCACAACTCCACAGTCCTTTGTCATTGGCAATACAGGCTTGGAATTCTGGGAGTTGTGGTCCAAAACATCTAGAGTGCCAAAGGTTTGCCACCACTGCCATAGTCTCTCAAGACTGAAGGATCCCTAACATTTGCTAGGCTGCACCCTGGGACTGTGCAGCTTGCCCAAGGCCACACAGACTGGCTCAATTCATAACAGGCACAGTGGGGAATCTTGCTCCCAACCTCTGCCTCCACAGCTAGATACCTAAAACACTGAGTTATCCAGTATCAACATGAAACCGAGGATGTAAAAACAGAGTATATCAATGTGGTTAGATTGCTCAAGGACTGAAATGTCCAAAGAGGTTGAATCCCACACATCACTGAAACTTGATGTATGGGAATTTATGGGGGACATGATCAAAAGTCCATGAATGGGTCTAGAAAAACAGAACCATATGAATAAGATTGATTTTAAAAAAATAATGCACATTTCAAATGTGCACAAAAGCACAGCACAGTCTTGCTTCTGAAAATAGGAGGAATTCTTAGGATATGAAAAATGGGCAAATAAGTGCAGAATTTAAGAAAAAGTGAACAAAAATGATGGATTTCCATATTTTGGAAGGAAGGAAGGAAGGAAGGAAGGAAGGAAGGAAGGAAGGAAGGATGCCATGTTATGTGTTCTCTCTCTCTCTCTCTCTCTCTCTCTCTCTCTCACACACACACACACACACACACTCACACACACACACACAATGTGCATATATGGGTTTATGTGTGTTTACCCTTACATCCATACAAATAAGCACATAACCATTCAGACGAACAGATATTATGTGTGTGTCTGCCTGTGTCTGAGAGAGAGGGAGGTGTACATATGTACTTACTCATGCATATGTATGTGTGCCATGTGCTCTCTTGGAATGAAAGAGAGAGAGGATCTCTGCATACTCTAATAACTTAGTAACACCCCAGCATGGTTTTATCAGGATGAATGGTTATTAAAGATCTCTAGGATAACAGAAATCAAAACCCAGTCCAAGTGTGTCTGTACAAAGCCAGCAAAAATATGCAAGCGGTTTAGTCTTCTTTCTTGGCAGAGCAGCCTGGGATGAATAATTCACTAGAGAAGCCCAGTGGGGGAAAGCATTAACCCTTTCTATGGCTGAATTATAGAGGCACACTTCAAACAGAAATTACTAAATACCAATGCTGGAGTCCATTTAATGACATTAGGTATTAAAACAGTTTTACCAAAAAAAAAAAGCAATGTACATTTTCACAAATGGAGGATTAACCCATGAATCTCATTACTAAGAAAGGTTGTTAGGGCCAGCAAAATAACTCCGTTCAATAAAGGATTTGGCAAATAACAGTGGAGAGAGAATGAGATCGGCATGAAATTATCTGTTATTTCTCAGATGACTCCGCTTCATATGCTGAGATGCTTGCTGGAATGAACAACAGGGAAGGAATAAGGACCCTGTGGCTTCTTGGGAGAAAGCAGATCTCAGCAGCTACACGGAGTTAAATTTGTCCTTGTGAATATATACCCCTGCTGGTTATCTTAAGAGTGCAATTCTACAGACATCTCAATCAAAAGCAAGTTCTTTTGATTTTACTGAGATAGTACAGAGTTGTTCACTGAAAGAGTGAAAATCAAAACATTCCCCACCTTCACCACGGTACATGTGCATATATTTATTAATTAAAGTACATGGCTCCCTTCAACAACACTGGAGTTAGAAATCCTGGCCAGCATAGCTAGTGGCAAAGCCCTCTGGGAATTTTAATCCAACATTTGGGAACCAAAGGTTAGGAATCACTGCCCTAAATGATGAATGGCTTCACAAAGTTCCCCAGAGCCTTGCTCTGAATCTGAGTAGATAGGTAGAGTTCCCGAAAGCATGCTGGCAGTGTGTCTGTAATGAGCCGGCTATTACATCTTTCACCAGTTGAGATGCTGCACCTCAACTGCATGGACTTCATCCAAGCAGACCTTCAGGCTAGCCTATTGTAATGTGTTGTGCATGGGACTGCCTGTGAAACTTATCTGTAGTTCATATGTCAGGCATGTCTGTGCAATCAACAATGTAAGAACCTGCTTGGAGAAGCCATAAAATACCTATGGTCTCCCTGGATACTCTTCTCTCATGAGGACAACATTGCTTGAGGCCAATGCTTAATCTGCACAACAGATGAACTGTTCCTACCATGATATAGACCGATGGGGTTTCAAATCACCCTTTTGCTTTTGTCCTTTTTCTATTTCTCATATGAAACTTCACCTGCGTGTAATATGCCCTAAATTATTGTGGAGCTCATCTCTCACTTAATAGCAGTTCATGCCAAAACGGATAATTCCCCTTTCTTTGGTGGTTCAGCTAGGCTGTCTGAAGTCAATTGTTGCTATGGTAACAAAGGAATGAAGAACAACAAGAGTGAAGAACAACTGAGGAACAAGAGAACATGTCTCAAAGAAGAGAACTGATCTTGGGCACATTGCCTCTTTTCTCTTCTGAAGCTTGTGCTAGGCACAAGCAAATGCACTTGGATTTAACTTTTTTGGCAAAATGATAGCTAAGATGAAATCATGTTTGATAATAGTTGTGCCTGCCCACCAGAAAGAGTAAATTCTGACCCCTTAGTACTGTTGGAATATTTGGCAAGATTTACATTTCAGCCATTGCAGGGTTAAGGTGAATGTAGAGTATTATGGGCTGGATTTAATGTGAAGAGCGGAGCCGATTGGTTGTTGAGATCACACCACTTGGAATGTTCTGGTAGAAGTCTAGTTAGTGTGTGCCTTGTATTCTTAGAGATGAAGAGAAGCATGTTCCTGGCTTAGCAAGATGGCTGTTAGAATAGTTATAGTTAGAAAACCTCCCGTGTAACCTTCCCTTCTAGTTAAATAAATAGTTTTTTATATAGTAACACAAGAGGTGTCTCTCTCACTGGAGCAACTAAATATCATCTGCAACAACCAATCCAACAAAGATCCCCAACAAGTACTTCCTCATTACCTCCAAGCAAGCATATTACGCATTGTTGATTGTGCTCTATTGTTGTGTGTCTGGAATGGAAGAGAAAATGACCAAAGAAGACATTCTGCATACCTTCTTATAATGCAAAATTAGATGTCTGCATACGGAGTACACACTCTATGGTCTATTGACAGGCCTGCACAATGCGTCGACCTCGGGCGACCGGTAGCCCTTGGGGTCTGTGGAAGTAGCCTGCCAGGTTTCCACCAGCCTCCTTATCTGCCAGGAATTTATTTATTCATTTATTTATTGCCCACCCACCGACCGGGACATTTAGTCTGGATTTGTTCCCTTACCTTCCGAGTCCCCACCCTCCTAAATCGGAGTACCAACAAAGCACGCCCTCCTAATTTGGAGCACCGGCGAAACATGCATGCACGCACACACTTCTGCAAGGTGACCACAGTGACGTCTGGGAGTTTCAAGAGTAGATTGTGGGGACATTTGCCAGGAAAAAGTAGACCATGGGCTGTTCAAAGTTGGACAGCCCTGGTCTATGAGATGCAGTGGTACCTTGTATAAAGGAATTAACTCGTTCCAAATGAAATTATGTTAAGCAAATTCTCCTTTATACAAATTTCCCATAGGAATGAATTGAAAACGGAGCAGTCCCTAATCGGGACCATTTTTATGTTGTACGGCAGGCCTGCCCAAGAGGTAGACCGTGGGCTACTGGTAGCCCACGAAGGGTTCAAAAGTAGCCCATCGGGCACCAAAAAAAAAGTGAGGGGATAAGTTCTCCACCACACCCTCCCACATCCCAAAGACCAACACTGCCCCAGCAAAGTTCTGGGTCTGCTAGCCCACTGTCTTAGCCGAGCAAGGCAGTTCAAGGGCCATGGCATGGTCCCCTGCTCCCCCCACTGACCAGATGATCAAGCGGGTGCAAGGGAAGTGTGTGCATGGTTAGCCTTCCCATAGGAATGCATTGAAAATCAATTAACCCATTCCAGAAGAGCATGTGCTTGGGATGGGCAAAATTCGTAAGTAGAGGTATTAGTATAGTAGCCCTCAGACACTTTGGACCAGAAAAAGTAGACATTGGCCTATTCAAAGTTGTATAGCCCTGTTGTACGGATTTAAGCAAATTTCCCCTATCTCCAGAATTTTTTATGTTGTACAGATTTTATGTTATACAAACTGTTTGTTATACAAGGGTGCACTGTATATTATTATGAACCTTTTGTTCCTTTATTAAAACATTTGTTTTCTAACTCTCCAGGGATGCACAGAGGATATGTTAAAAATTAAGACCCAACAATAAACAAAAATGTACACTCCCCCCTGAAAAAAAATCCACATCTGATATACCTGTTGTTTCTACACAGCAGAGCACAGAAACAAAATCTTGGAAAAGTTGTTTGCTGGACCACAAAAAGTAACTTTTGCCAGTATTTTATAGCATAGGACAGTCTTCCTCAGTACATCCTTCCAGGACCAGAATCAGCAGTGTACTTCCACTAGAAGGACAAAGGACACATATTCAAAGATGACGAAGTACACATATTAGACAGAAAGATAAGTGGTTCAAAAGGGGGGTCAGCAAAACCATTCTTGTGCGTATTGAAAACTCCTCTCTCAATAGAGGTGGGGGACTGAGGTACAATCTGTCTGCTACTTATCAAGCTGCTCTTTCATCAATCCCCAGACAGATCAGAAGCACCTCACACCTCCACCAGCAAGGCCATAGCTAATGACTCATACTTAATAGGTTTTGGGAAGGGTTGCATACGTGGGACTTTCACACACCCTAGGCTGTTGTCCACCTAATGAGCCTATTTAGGCCATTGTTCATCTAAGGAGCCTATTCAGGCCACTGTCCACCTAAGGAGCCTATTCAGGCCACTGTCCACCTAAGGAACCTATTTAGACCAGGGTGAGGTGAAATCAAGGTGACCTTGCCACTAACTTTCCCCAGACTGATGAAGCTGCTTGGATGAGTAGAGAAATCTTTCACTCTCTCAAGAAAAGAAGTCCACTTGCCATGACTCCACTTCCAGATAACGTCACCTGGATAACCGAGAATCTAAACAGACATGCTTCCAGATGTGTTGGACTTCAACTCGCACCAGCCAGCTGGCAGAGTTCACAGAAAGTCCTTCTGTGATCATCTGTTCCACCAAGAAATGCTTCATAATTTTTGTTTGACATCTCCTTCAATGTCCTAGTTTGAGTCTTACCTTCTGGACCAGCAGAACACAAGCTCACTGAATCTCCTGTGCAACAGCCTATCAGATATTGGAAGATTGACTCATCACCTCTTAGAGGTGGTGAGTGCTCTAACACTTAAAGCAGGCATGTCCAAACTTCGGCCCTCCAGATGTTTTGGACCGCAACTCCCACAGTCCTTCGTCATTGCCAATCTAAGCGTAGAATTCTGGGGGTTGCGGCCCAAAACATCAGGAGGGCCAAAGTTTGGACATGCCTGACTTAAAGCATGCAAGAGAAATTTAGACAACCACCTGGCCGGTAACGTTTCATTGATATTCCTTCACTGAGGAGGAGGTTAGACTTGATGGCCTTATAGGGCCCTTCCAATTTCATGATTCTATGATTCTCCATGCTAAACATACCAAACCCCTCAACTGTTCCTCACACAGCTTTGTTTCCAGAGCTGTTATCCGACTCTGGCAGTTGCCAAGGAAGCAAATGTTGGCATATGGTAAGGACATCATTGACATTCTGACTTTAGAACTCAATATTTGAATTGCGGAATTATAGTTGGACATCAGAATTGGACTATTATGGGGTCCCTGGGAAGAGGGCAACTCCTGATCAGATGAGTGACTCTGGCTAGCACAAATGTTGCTGATTGTTATTTTTTTTATTTTTGCCCGTCATCTGTCAAACGCTGGCAGCTGCTTCATATCAGCCGTCAAATTACTGGTAAATATTTTACTGCTACATGTCATGCTAGCAGATATTGCCTACTCTTGAAAAGTCATTAGATATAAGAGACGGATGTTGAATTTTGAAATGCATCCTCAATAGTGACACAACCTGACAATGTTTACGAGAATATTTGCAAGCAAAATTTGTAGAGGAGTATGGAAACGGGAAAGAACATTTCAGCCATATGTCTCCATTTACAGAGAGTGTCTAGTTTATTGTTTCAGCAAGAGTTTATTAAGATACCTTAATGTCTAAAAGGTTTTATTATATATTTCATTTTGCAGAGAGGCGACCACTTCACGCTCACTCATAACAAAATAGCCTTTATGCTTCTCAGCCTGGGGTTAATGTCTGGCCCAAGACATTTTGCTGACTGAGTCACAGGACAAGACAGCAAGGTGCCTTCTGGCGTTGCATTTGCAGTAGGGGGAAGGCTTTACCCAGATGGCATGGCGAAGGGTGAGAGGCAGAATTGAATGTGCATCTGTCTAAGGCTGCGCACCCTTGCCTCTGTCTCTTCTTGATCAAAATTGGTGCACCCAACCACCCTATGATTAGAAGAAGGTTAGCTGGTCGCTCGGGGCCAGATGTGAATGTTTGACCTGTTCTTATTTAAACTTGTTTGCAGGGTTAGGTTGGGTTCTTGTTTAGTTGGGTAATGTGGAGTCCAACATGTTTAAATGAGTTCCAGTTGACATCCAAATTAGATGTAGGACAACCTTCCTCCCAGCTTGGAAGTCAGGAGAGTTTGGCGCTGGGGGGGAAATAGGCGGCATTCATTCCATGGACTCAGGCTGATTAGATTCAGGAGAGACAGGTGGCCTTGATCCTTGGAAGGTGCTATTACTTGAAGGCAACTCAGAGGATTGGGTCTGACGCCAGGCCAGTCCCAGATTCGTATTGGATTCCACACTATGTTAGGCCCCCTTTTGAAAGGGGAAGTTATTGTTTGATGTTAAATAAAGTGTGGCCCTGCTTTATAACCCATTCCTGTTGCCTGTCTCATTATTCCAGACTGGTGGGGCAATGCCTCCAAGTACAGTAATACCTTTTAAGACGAATGCCCCTTAAGATGAAAAGCGTGTAACACAAATAAAATTTACAGGAACAGGGTTGTTTCTCAAGACAGAAATCCAATCCACGTTTTGAAACAAGTTACCCAGGATGCATTGCATCCCTGTAGTTTGTGGAAGGTGGGAGGAGGTTTTTCATCAAGTTTTGAAGCCATTCTGGACATTGTTTTGCAGCAGTTTTTTGGACTTTGAAAGCTTGGAAAGGTAGGGAGCTGAGGTTTCCTTGCTTTCTTTTATGTTTCTGCATTGTTTTCATTTCACGTTTGACGGGAACAACCTGGGGGTTGTCTTGCTGCTTTCCTTTCTCCATCTTTGCGTTGCTCTTCATTGTACTTTAGGCAGGAACGGCCTAGGGTTTGTCCTGCTGCTTGCTTTTGTCCATCTTTGCATTGCTTTTCATTTCACTTTTGGCGGGAATGGCCTGGAGTTTGTCTTGCTGCTCTCTATTGTCCGTCTTTGCATTTTCTTTCAGTTGCACTTTTGGCGAAAACAGGCTAGGGTTTGTCTTGCTGCTTGCTTTTGTCCATGTTTGCATTGCACTGGGGGTGGTGGTGTTCCGGTTCTACATGCCTTTAAAGTGCACTTTATAAAGAGGTCTGGGGGGAAATGGCTTTTTGCCTTTTCTCCAACCTCTGGAACGGATTGATCAGTTTCCCATTCATTTCTATGAGAAACCATGTTTTGCAAGATGGATTTTTCATAAAATGAAACGACTCATAGAACAAATTAAATACATCTTAAGATGTACCACTGTATACAAAGCTAACAAGAACAGCACTTAAAAATCATCTAGTGTACTTGAAGTGAGCAAGCTAACTTAGGGAATGCAGCATTGGTCACGGCACGGGACACACCTGGTTCTATCTTCTAAAAGCAAGGTCTGAGTGAGGCATGTGACAACAGCAGCAACAACAGGGATCTCTTGCTTCAACTTCACACCACCTTTCAGGCTTATTGTAGCAGGGCAGAACTTGTACTAGTTACACGACCAGTCATGCAGCTGGTCACACTATTTCTAATTACAACAACAGGGCTTTTCTGAAAAGAAAAGAAAAAAGAAAACACTGATTTCCCCCCCACACACATGAAATAACCCCTTCATTATGTGTAAAAATTCACAGTGAAATTCTTTCTCCCCCAATTAGGTGGGGGGAAATGCTTTGACATTTTGTTTGTTTGTTTGTTTGTTTACAAAAAATGTTAGCCACCCCACTACCAAGAGGTCTTTGGCCGGCATACGGCAATGCATTAAAAACTATAAACAATAAAATTATTAAAACCATATAATACAATACACTTAAAATGACATAAAATACAAATTATAAAACCCTGCTGCTCATGTGTCCAACCAAAAATAATTCTGTTTTAATTAAAATTATTCTCCTTCATCTGTGAGAACAAAGTGTGGATTTACACTTATATTTCTTTGCATTGTCAAGTGAACGCTTCTCCACCGAGCTCTCTTTTTGACCCTTTCCACATCTTCTGCATTCAGAATTTGGCTGCTGATAGAAACTAATCTGCTGACATCTCCCCGACAGGATAATGTAGTGTGTGGCATGGCCTTCTTGCTGAGGAACTAATTGAATGTCTTTACAGCTCCCCAGCTTTCCATGGCCAAATTATGGCTCACCTTATCACTTACAAAATGATTAACAAACTCTAGATTTATTACTGTACCTGCACCCGCTTTACAACGTGGAATGAATGTTTGTGCCATGTTCCGGAAACCTTATTATCTTATTTATTGCTTGTACCTCATAAATATGGAGCATTAATCTTATTCTGAACTGTCAGGTGACGGTTAGCTTTTTCCCTTCCATCTCTGTCGGTGTGGCTGTAATTAGGTACCAGGAACAGCGGATAATGGAAACAGAAATGCCATTAATTGTAGGGTTATTTTCTTCCTGCCAGACAGCTGGTTGTGGCAGGTTAGGTAACTTTATCACTTCGCAGTCCTGTTTCGAATCAATAAATAATTGGAGCAGCTGAACAGCCAGCACCATGTATTGATATGTCACAGTTCTCATTTTAATACTCACTTACCCCAACAGGACACTGTTTCCTGCCAGTGTAATTTTAGAATTCTTTTAATAGCAATACAATAAGACATCATTGAAGCTCTGTTTACCTTTTGTTTTGTTTCATGACACACTGACACAGTTATGTGAATTGCCTGCTAGTTACCTTAATCAATAGCAGCACGAGAATAATGCAACTTAGAGGCCACAAAGGGGACCATGCCTACCTCACGTGAGGGACAGGACTGAGCATTGAAACCATCTTGAGTCAGTGGAATCTGCTGCCATGGAGGGTGGTGGAGTCTCCTTCTTTGGAGGTTTTTAAACAGATGATGGATGGCCATCTGTCGGGAGTCCGGTGATGGGGGTTCCTGAACAGCAGGGGGCTGGACTGGATGGCCCTTGAGGTCTCTTCCAACGCTATGATGCTATTCTATTCTATTCTCAGCTTCATTCCTTGAGATCTCAAGACCAAATAGCTAAGACCAAGGTAGGGCAGCAAGGAAAGTCACAGGTTGCAGGCACAACTGGTGTCATAGGATGGCCCTTTGTATAAGAGCTTCAAAGTAATATGTCTGTTGATGTGTGTGGCAGACAAAGGATAGCTCAGTGGTTGAGGCATCTGGCTGCAGAGCCAGAGGCTGGGAGTTCAATTTGACAGGAGCTGGACTCAATTATGCTTAGGGTCCCTCCCACCTCTGGTCTTCCCAGGTGATGATCATCCCCTAAACAAACATTGTATGTGCAGCACACAGCTAAACCCCTCCATGCAGAGCCAAAGACAGCTGGTGCCAGTTTGGGGTAAGGAGGGATGCTGAGGCATTAACAGATCTATACATACACAATGCTGCGGGGATTCCCTGTACCCCAATAGGCCCTGGCAAAGTGCTGAATCAAGCCATTTAGCCAAGGGCTAAGATCACCCACAGAAAAGGGCATGGCCAGGCATGGAAAAGACCAGACCAGAGCAAGCTCTAGATGACCCTGAAGCTGGGGAGAGGTCAGCCCCAACAGGAGTCCAGGGGAAGCAATGGCAACCCAGATATCAGGCTATCAGGCACATGTGGACTGTGACCAGCCTGAAGCTCCTTCCTCTCTCTCTTATCAATGAGTCCTCACTAGCCAGCATTTCCTCCAAGGAAACTGGAGGTCCATTACCTCCCAACAGTGGGACTTCCTTTGTCACAAATGGGAGTGTGTATTGGGGCCCCTTTGGTCTAGTTGTGGGCATTTCAGCAAGCTCTCACAGAGACACTTGCAGGACAGTGGCCGCTATCATGTCTGATTTCAAAAATAAGAGGAAATGGCACCGGGTCCTCACTACTGCCCCAGATCCCAAACAGCCAATCACCTTTTCCCTTGTGCACAAACTGGCATAGCTGAGACAGCTCCTGACTAGAGATGGGCACGAAATGCAAAAATGGTGTTCCGTTTCCATTTTGATTCAGGCCCTTTTCATTTCGGTTCGGTTCTATTGAAATGGGTTTTTCTAGAAAACTTCATTCCGTTTGTCGTTTTGATTCGATTTTCGTTTTGAAGCAATGCATTCCTATGGGGAAAAGCCAGCACGGACACCGCATATTATTATTTTTTTGGCACAGCCCCAAGCGCCGATCAGCTGTAGCGCAGGCTTGGGATTCAGCAAAAAAAAAAATTTAAAAGCTTCTGCTTTCCTGGTGCATTGGGGCGGAAGCACCATGGCTTATTTTTAAATCTCCTTTGTTTTTAAAAGAACAAGAATAATTCTCACCGTCTTCTGCCACCGCCCCACCGCCACCCAAACTCCGGAACAAGTTTGGCTAAAGGATCCCAAACATCAGACCACCACCCAGCAAAACACCCCCCATAAAAAGGAGAGGTTGCTTTTTTCCACTACCCCCAATATGCCCAATCTTTTTGGTCTCTCTTAACAAAACTAAAATAAAATCAAGCAATTCCTGGTAGTCAAGGTTTGCGTGCTTGCTTTCTTAAAATCTCCCCCTCCTCCCCCCCCCCCACTGCCCTTTACCATACCATCGCAAAAAAGCAAAATAGCAACACAGCAAGCTCAGCGAAATACACCCTCTTTTACCCCCACCTTGATTCAGGATCTCCTGGGGTTGCTGCCTCCTCTGCCTCATGGTCCCTCAGCCTTATTGCCAAACGGACGCAGAAAGACAACCCGCCCCTTTAAGGAGCACAGCATTGTTCCCCACCAGCTTCCCTCTTCTCCATACACATGTGCGGCACATGCACACACACACACACACAGCACGGAGGGTCCACATGACCATGAGGGCAGAGGAGGCAAGCCCGGGAGATCGGAGGAAAGGTGAGGGGGAAAAGAAGGTGTACTTCGCTGGGCTCGCTCGTTAATATTTTCCTTTTTTACGATGGCACAGCAAAGGGGGGAGAATGTAAGAAAGTGAGCACCCAAACCTTGGCCTGGAATAAATTGCTTGATTTTATTTTTGTTGTTTTAAGAGATACTGAGTGTGTACCAAAAAGAAGTGGGCATATTGTGGTGGAAAAAGGCCTCTCCACCAGATTTTATGGCCGGGGAGTGTTTTGCTGGAGGGGGTGGTGGTGGTCTGAAGTTTGGGTCTGAAAAGAAGGTTGCTATTTAGGCATGCTTGACCCAGAGTTCCGGAGGTGGTGGTAGCAGGTGGCGAAAATTAACTTCTTGTTCTTTAAAAAGCAAAGGAGATTTAAAAATAAGCCGGGGAGCTTCCCTTCCCTAATGTACCCAATCGGCGCCAGAAAAGCAGGGGCTTTTAAAACTTTTTTTGCCAAGTCCTAAGCCGTTTTTTCCCACAGCTCCAGTCCATTTTATCGCACGCTGCCACTAACAGAAACAAACAGAACCGAACAATTTTTTTCTTGGTTCTGTTCGGTTCAAGCCTGGCCCGTCCAAATTGTCGTTCTTCATTCCATTACGTAAGGGAACGACTAACATAACGGTAACGGAAAATTGGTCATTTCGAGCCCATCTCTACTCCTGACTATGTAGTCAGGGGCTGGGTGTACAAATTCACACGGTGTCTCCAAAGAGAGGGGCCAGCCAAGAATTGTGTTCCCTGTCACTTGAGCAGCCTTGGACAAGTAGCAAGGTCTCAGATAACAACCAGAAGGAGAGACCAGTAAACCACCTCTGAGTACTTTATGCCTAGAAAACCCCAGCAGAAGTCACCATGGGTCAACAGGTTTGAGGGTGCATTATTATTCTGCATTTCTCTGTGGCTTTATTTGGGACCAACCTTGAAAGCTGGTGATTTAAGCATCGCAGGAGGGAAAGCACTGCCAAGACATCAGAGGTAAATTCATTTTTTTGTCCCAGCTGCACTACAGCTCCTGAATAACAGGGCTTACTTACAGTACAGTTTAGCTTTGTGAGTTCCGTTCATTCAATGACCCTACAGTGGTTGAACTAAACTATTCAATTTAGGCAGCAATACTACTAACCACCCAGAGTCCCTATCTGGGAAATCGGGTAGTCTAGAAATGCAATAAATAAATAAATAAATAAATAAATAAATAAATGTTTTAAGATGACCTAAGTGTCTCTAAAGGCACCTACATAATCACAAAAGTTTTCATTTATTTATTTATTTATTCATTCATTCATTCATTCATTCATTACAAAAGAGACTGCTAGCTGGCACAAAGGGCATTTTCAGTAACCACCTCTTATTTTTATAAGAAAAACAATCAGGTTAGGAATTGCACAAACAGAGTCCCTCCCCTCACTGCTAGAGGTCTCTCTATGTGTAACCGATAGGCCCCCACTCCTAAACTAAATTATAGTGAATTAGGTACAGTGGTACCTTGTATAACGGAATTAATTTGTTCCAAATGAAATTCTGTTAAGCAAATTTTCCTTTGTACAAATTTCCCATAGGAATGCATTGAAAATGGAGTAATCCCTAATTGCGACCATTTTTATGTTGTACGGATTCACCCCATAGGCAATTCTGTTAAGCAATTTCCCCCATCTCAAGAAACTTTTTCCTTTAAGTGGATTTTCTGTTAAACAAACTGCTTGTTATATGAGGGTCCACTGTATCTGGTTGAGAAGTCATGGGTTGAGATGTTGACTCTCTGCTATGCTCTGTAGGAGATGAACCAGCCAATATGTCATTAGGAAAGTTACATGCTCAGACTGTCCTTAGAAGAAGGGAATGGCAACCTACTTGTGAACAGTCCGTAGCTAGAAAACCCTAGAACAAATCACCACAAGTTGGAGTTGACATGACAAAATTTAATTATTAAATTGCTATTTGAACCAAGACATCTTGCTGTGATTACACCTCACTCCTACCTCTTCCAAATGGGTACTGTTGGTACAGCTGACATCCTGAGGCACATGCATTACTCAGCTGGGCAGAAAGGGGGGGATTTCCTGTGAGTCAGAAATTATGTATAAGCAGGATCCACTGAACAGCTCTAAGCAACATAATTGGCTTGTGGGACAAAGGTCGCGTTTAATGCCAGAGTACAATAGTAGAAAAGAGTTGATTCCAGAACTTCAGAGAACCTATTATGAATCTGCGAAATGTCACAACGTCTTTATAGTCCACAAAATATATTATTTCCTTTGCCTTTTAAAACATCATTATGCTTCAGTAGGCATGACAGACTTGAAAGTGATGGAATGAGATCAAATCAGTGCTCCTTTTTGTGAGCTTCACTTTATTCCTCTGAGAAATAAATCGTTACTCATTAAAATGGTTTATATATAAAATGGTTTATATATTAAATGCTCACCCCATTTGAAAAGGGAACGGGGGTCAGTTTTTGTTCCTAAGGCCCACCAGGGCCACATAGGTGAAAAATAAGAAACAAAACAACTATTTGTAACTTTGGGGAATTTTATTTGTTTTTAAATTTATTCTGAGGAATTTTCACAGATTCTGAGACCTCTGAAATGATTTTAGAGAAAAAACACCATTCCTAGAGGCTTTTTTAGATGGGAGAAGCGATATATTTTTCCTAATAATTAGAGATAGGCACGAAATGAATTTTTAATTTGTTTTGTTATTCGAAATTCATTTCGTTACCTAACAAAATGAAAATCGAACCGAACCATCAAAGAAAAATGAAACGAAACAGAAATTTCCGCTTCATTCGTTTTGTTTTTTGTTTTCCCATAGGCATGCATTGAAGCAATGCATTACTATGGGAAAGGTTTCCCTTGCCATTGGTGTGGGGAAACTGTGGGTTTTTTTCCTGCCAGAAGCCAGCACCGCCAATCAGCTGTAGCTCTGGCTGGGGCAGGAAAAGGATTTTAAAAGCCCACCCTTTCCTCCACCATTTTCTGAGGGCTCCTGACTAGCTGTCTATGGCTGGACCCCTTTAAACCTGGCTCACTCGGTACCAGGGGCTCCCCCGGGTACTGACTGGGCCAGGTTAAAAGTGGTCCAGAAAATGGACAGAGGGAAGTTGCAGCGATCCTGCTGCCCTCCCAACCCGTTTTCTGAGGGCTCCTGCTGAGCTGCCAATCGCTGGACCCCTTTAAATCCTGCCCATTTGGTACCAGGGGGTCTCCCTGGTAACGACTGGCCCAGGTTTAAAGCATTCTGGCAACTGACAGTCCACCAGGAGCCTTCAGAAAACTGGTCAGGAGGGAAGGAGGAGGGGTTAGTGAGAGGGGTGTGTGAGGTAGGGATACAGATGGGGGATGACAGTTGGAAAACAGTTGAGGGAAAGAGATGGAAGGAGAAGGAGGCAGTATCTTGTGGAGCCCGTGAAGACTGGAAAGTCCTGCAGAAAGACGAACTCCCCAATCAATCCTGCCAGGAAGTACCTCGTTAGGCAAGGCATCCCTGCTGTGGGACCATCTGCCCAGGAGTGGAGAAGATACCCGCTTGGGAGAGGGACAAATACAATTATGGGAGACACACATTATTAAATCCCAGACACTCTGTGAGGACTGATGTTAGGGAGAAGTTATTGTTTAGCAACATTCAAGAACATGTGCTGGAGGGAGAAATGAGGTGAAATATTATTGTTGAAAATGTCCTTTGAATTTAAGATCTGACCCTTTCATTGATCCGTTGGCAAACATCCCTTCAAGTGAAAGGTATGGAGAACCCACTCACATGCACACATTCCAACATTACAGGGATCAGTTTCAGTGGTTCTTGATCTTTGAATAAGATGCACCATGTACTCTAGATCATCACCGATACAAACAATAGTGATAATGGATGTTGTCAGACGTCTGCCCACGAGTCCCAGAGTTGTTCGAAGCAACACTCCTTGAAGACGATACATTCTTCTGAGAGAGAAACAAATGATATGCCAGCTTTGTAATTAGAAAGTGATAAAATGTCATCCCTCCAAAGATACATTTTTTCTCAAAGCCCTTGTGTCTGAGCAATTAATTGCAGATGTACCTCCTGCTTATCACCCAAGAACCAAACTCCAAATGGAAGCAAACTACTTTGCAACCAGTGAATCTGCTAAACACATGTCATAAGAAATAATAAACCTCCTTTAAATCTTAAGGGAACTCGGTTTTTAATTGCAAAGCTGATGCCTCATCTGTTTCTGCCCTAAGTCTCTTCCCCAATCAATCATGTGTGAAAAGGTTTCGTGACACTTACAAACTTTGCCTAGTCAAGGGGGGATTGGCAATTGAAACCAATTTTTGCCAGATCTGGTGTTAATTACCAAAGGCAGAGGTGGCCAGGAAAGGAATTGACACTGATCCAGATTCCAGAGAAGTGACAATGCTGATCATCGCTACTGACAGCACACTTGAGTGTATATTTTGGCTAGAGGAAAGGAGGATTATTGAGGTTTCCAGGAGAGAATAGATGTGTCACAACTCCCTGGAGCACCTTCTGTCTTTGGAGCAATTCAGTTGGGTTGTTCTGCTCTTGGGGCATTTTACACCCAATTTTAATTTAGAGATGCCGGGTCCAAACTGTAATGAGACAGGCTTTTGCATCACATCTTAACCTTACCGAATTACTGTTTCCACACCGCTAGGCAGAGAAACTATTTACTGTATATACTCGAGTATAAGCCTAGTTTTTCAACCCTTATTTTTGGTTGGGGAAAAATCCCCTCAGTTTAAAAAAAAAACGCACTAGAAAATTATTTTTAAAATATGCAATCAAAATGTACTTACCTTGGGACTCCGAAGAAAGCGATTTTAGGGAACTTCCTGAAATTTGGAAACATTTGGGGATAAAGGGACTAAGTTATGATGCTCTAAAGGGGCTGAGGGTAGTATTGGCAACTGTGCAGGGACTGTGAAGGCAATCAGGGAGTTTACTCTATGGCAAGCATGTCCAAAGGCAGGCCTGAGTGCCAAATGCAGCCCGTTTTCAAATTCTGAGTGGCCCACAGACTCTTCTCCCTGCCGGCTCAGCCTCTCATGCATCCCTGCCAGCTGCCCCCTCCCCATGCCGGATGGAGATGTCAGCTTGCAGTTTTACAGTTTGCCTGCCCTCCCTGCCTCCATCCATTCCCCCAGCCACCTGCCCAGCCAACATGCCCCGGCTCTGTTGCTGCAGCATCCTCCCAGCCTCCTTGCATGTCCTAGAGGCTTGTCCAAAGTCCGGTCTGGGGGCCAAATGCGGCTGAATGGTCGGCCCCCACACATTTTCACCTCACCAAATCTGGCCCTTCTTGCAAAAAGTTTGGACACCCCTGCTTAACTCCCTTATTGCCTCCACACTGCCAGCACACATTGCCAATTACTACCCCCAGCCCATTTAGAGCTTGGTCAGCATGCCATATATACTCGAGTATAACTAAAAAAACCTCCCTCGGCTTATACCTGAGTCAATAATTTTTCCCAGTTTTTAAGGGTAAAATTGGCCCTCAACTTATTCTCGAGATGGCTTATACTTGAGTATATACAGTATATTATAACCCATTTAAATCTTTGCTGCAGACATGCCTTTCAGATGGGACAAGAGGTCCAAGCAGTCATCCTGGGAGTTTCCTCTCCCTGAGAAACAAATAAAAAGGCAGTGTGGGGTAGCGGTTGCTGCCATAGGAATCTGGAGTCAAATCCCTGCCTGACCATGAAAACTCATGCTGGGGCTGGATGGAACTGGCAAACCAACTTTTAAAATCCTCCTGTAGCATAACATAAACAGCAACATATGTGGGGTGGTTTGTTTGTTTGTTTGTTTGTTTATATACCACCTGTCCTCTAACCAGAACTCTGGGCAGTTTACAATAATACAATAAAAATATAAATGAGGTGGAAAAATCACCAAATGCTACAAATGCTCCTAGGTTATGGCATGCTCTCCACCATGAGGCTAGGCTGGTCTCCTCTCTTTTGCCCTTTCGATAGCAATGAAAAAAAAATCTTATTTGGATAAGCTTTTCATTTTTAACTTTGACATAGCTAGATGTCTTATGCTTCTTGGCAATGTATCCTTTTAAATGTTTTCAACACTTCCACATTTTTAGCGTGTCTTTAGATCACATTTTTAATATTTCCATAATTAATAACATTTTGGTGCTTCATGTATCTTGATTTGATGTTTTGTCTGTTTTCATGATGTTTAATGATCTGCCTGGAGTCCTTTCACCACGGAAAAGGTGGCATAAGAGTGAAATAAATTTATTTATTTATTTATTTATTTATTTATTTATTTATTTATTAATCAATCAATCTACTATAGGATTTTTGCATTTTAAGGGTCCTTAGAGGTTGTCCAGTCCAGTTTCATAGTCTATACAGGATCTGCATGTGAGTTACAGCTTCGTCATTCCTGATAGAGACTCATCCAGCTTCTACCTAAATATCTTCAGTGAAGAAAAGTCTAGAATGAGGAAGCTACTCCAAACGTTTAACCAGGATTTGCTTATTTGCAGTTTCTACTGATTTGTCCCAGTCCTAACTTCTCGAGCAAAGGAGAATGTGTTTGCTCTGCCTTCTGCATGACAGTCCTTCATATATTTGAAGACAACTTTCATGTCTCCCGTTAATCTTCTCTTCTCCAGGCTAAACATCCTTGAAACATCTACAAGCCATCTGGGTCAAAGCAATAGGCTATTCCCTGGATCTGTTGTCTATCTTTATCATCATTTTTTTGTCCCAACCTGCCACAAGCAGCACCAACCCCACCTCCCTACGATCATGCAGGACAGTTCATCAGCAGCTCAATAAAGCGTTTTGACCTTTGCTCTTCTGAGGCTGCAGAAGAGCAGGGAGCCTCCATGAGCATCTGGTAGTCCAAAAAAAGGCACCTGAACGTACTTCATGTGACTTAACGCAGCACACGTTGGACAGTTTTCCTCTCCATCGCCATGTGTGGGAGATTCCAGCACCTTCATCATCCAGATGGGTTTTTATATCCTTGCCGCAGAGTGAAGGGCATTGATTAACTTGCTGCTCCAAACTAGAAGTGAGCTTTCTCTGCGCCCTATGGTGGCAGGCTCCAAGGAAGCCAGGGGAGAATGAAATTGGCTTACACGGTTTTCATTATGGTAGGTCACTGTTTTCACCATTCCTGCTACAAAGGCTGCCACTGAAAGCAGGCATCCGTTACGTTGCCTATCTAATATTAAAAAAAAAAGACAAGGAAAAACACTGCCCCTTTTTATCCATTTTTTTTTAAACAACAAGAACGTTAGTGTTGCTCTCAATATACAAATAAGGGACAGGAATCTCATTCTCGTTGAGAAACATGTAGGTGCTCTTTTTCCCCTTGCAGCACAATTTCTGTGTACAACACACACACACACACACAAAATTTCAAGCAGAACACACAATATGGGAGAACCAGAACAAGAGTGTTGTTTTCAAAGGAAGCCAAGAAATCATGTTTAATATGCAAGGGGAACTTTTAGTTAGAATTAAAGGATCCCTGTTCCTGACTTCACAGGCCCAGCATTGTGGTCAGCAGAGGAGGAGAACCCCAGGCCAAGATGCCATTGGCCATGCGGCTGGCGGGGAGGCCAGAGACCCGAGCCACTTCACGCGCCCAGGCCAGTCCTGGAGCGCCCTTGGTAACATGTGGCAGGGGTGAAGATCCGGGTAACGCCGGCCTGGGATGTGCAGTGGCCTGGCAGGCCCATTTTATATAAGGAAGCAACCCACCAGAAACAGCAGAGGGTTGTTGAGAGCCGGAGAATTATTCCCACCCACCAACACCATATTGCCTTATTCATGCAACTTGTTTTTTCTTGGTTAATCTAAATCATTCTTTTGTTATTTGTCACAGCATTGGCGGTTTGGAGGCATTGGGACTGGATCCAGGCACAGATGGCAGCAGGACAGAGCCAGCATAGCCCGGAAGGAACAGGTGGCACCAGCAGACCTGGGAGGGACCACAAACTGTCCTGGCTCAGGCAGCACAGCTGACGGCCCCTCTGCATAGCTTGGAGAGGAAAAACCAAAGCAGCCTACGTCCACGGGGGTTTCCAGAAGCTAAGAAAATGGGCACCCAGTGGTGATTCTGCACATCGGGGAACAGGCAGATTCCCTGATAGAACGGATCCACATATAACCAAATATAAAATCAATCAATCATAATTAGACCAATTATCAAAGAAATAATAATAATTCGAAGTACATACAAAATGGTTAGAGGTGGGATAGAATATAAAACCGGATAAAATATAAACAAATGTTTCTTCACCCTTCCTGAGCTACAGATAGAAGTGGAATTGGTAAATAAATAAGTTATGCAACAGGAGCGACTGTCATGTTAGCTTGATGAACTCAGTATCATTTAAAAAGAGTGATCCATTCTCCAAAGGAACACTCACTGTGAAACTAAATGGCAATGCTACTTTGAACTTTGATCTTCAGCCTTCTCTCCCTTCCTATTGTAAGAGTCACGATTCTCAAAATCATAGAATCATAGAGTTGGAAGAGACCTCAGGGGCCATCCACTTCAACCCCCTGCCATGCAGGAACCCCCATCACAGGACGCCCGACATGGCCATCCAGCCTCTGCTTGAAAACCTCCAAAGAAGGAGACTCTACCACCCTCTGTGGCAGCATATTCCACTGCTGAACAGCTCTAACCATCAGGAAGTTCTTCCTAATGTTTACATTGAATCTCTTTTCTTCCTAGTCTCTGAAACCATGGATGTTTGCTGTGTGGATTACAACCCAATGGAAGTGGAAGGCCTGTGGTACCAAACATCAGTGAGATACCTGCTGCATTTCATAGCAGCACCCATAATTTTTGCTTTCCTAATGAATAAACAAGGTACCATGTTTTCAGGCTACACCAGAGAAGATGGTCATAAAAATCTGCCTGGATCAAATTGTAACCTACCCATCCTCTTTCCTTCATACTGCAAATCCCCCACATTAAAACCAGCAAAACACTTCTTCCAAGAGAACAACTCTGAAAATATGATAATGATGATACTTCACAATCAAATCTAGGCAATGAAAATTCCTGAGCCTTTTCAGCTGGTGAAACACACACAAGCCCTCTAAATGTTTCATACTTAATTTATGTCTTTATAATAATATTTATGCTTAATTACTTTGTAAAACTGTGGCAAGATGCTTTCTGCTAAACCAAGGAGCGAGAGGTTTCAGAAACGACACTTATGTAGCTTTTGGTTTTCCTTGATAAAAGCAGGTATTGCAAGTTTGTGTCAGCTCTGTAATATTTATATGGGCCACACAACCATGCCAGCAGAAAGCAGCTATCAGTGGTAAGGTGTTTGGGCTAATGCCACTACATGATGCTCCCTGGTAGACATGGGCACGACTCGGCGAAATTGTCATTTCTGTTTTCGGTTGTCGTTTCCGTTACGTAACGAGAACGGTAATGATAATTAAGCCGTCAGAACTCAAGCTCGAACCGACAAAAGAAGAATTTGGTTGGGTTTTTCGTTGTCGTTCATGGCATCGCGGCGATCGGACAATGCCATTGGCAAGCAGCACAGAAAAAGTTTTAAAAAGTAAAAAAAAAAACGACTCCTTGCCAAAAAAGCAGGCGAAAATATGCCTGCCTGAGGACACCTACCTGAGGGGTGGGTTTTGGGGGGGGGGGGGGGTGTCCCCCGGCCTCCCCTCCCTTCTCCTGTCCTGGGCTGCTTGCACCAGGCTGTGGGGGTCATCCTCGTCGTCTCCAGAGTCCATGCCATGCGGTGGGGGGGGATCCAAAATAGCGACCGCAATATTTATTTTTAAATCGTGGTCCAAAAACCCACCAAATCACAACAGAAACATGTGAAAATTGGGTATTTTAAATGCCTGAATTTTTATAGTAGCAGCAGTGGGTTTTTTATAGCAGTAAAAGGTTGCACTGATTTTATTTTATTTTATTTTATTTTTTATTTTTTTTAGACCTGCCCATGTGGGCTGGGCATGGGATGGGACCATGCAATTTTTTTGAACCATTCCACCAATGGCATGGCCAAGTTTTGACTGACACTTCTGGATGTCACCCGGCCGCCCGCGCCGCCGGCCGCCCACTTGTCCGCCCGCGCCTCCGCCCTGCTGCTGTCACTGCCTGCCCATGGCCGCCCGCCACCGCCGCCCGCCCGCACCTCCTGCCCGCCGCCCGCCGCCCGCCCACCCCCCCACCCCGCCCACCGCCTAGGGCGCAAAAACACCCAGCGCCAGCCCTGATTGTCTCGCTGGGACGTCAAATCGCGTTAAATCACGGTGGAAACGACAAACGACCAAACGACAAACAGAACGACAAATTTTTGAAAAATTTCACGACAAACAGAAACGACCCGAAACGGACCCGTCCCAACAAATGACAACTCAAAAAGTAATTTTTTCTGGTCGTGCCCATCTCTACTCCCTGGTATCAGTATCGTTGGAATCCAGCATATATGTGTTGTGCTGACTGTTGGATTCTCTTCCCCAAATATCTATTTGTCACAAACAGGTTCTATTTCCCTGCCATTGTAACAAAATGACTGTTGCTCATTTAATAACTTACAGAGGCTTGAATCACAGTAAAAATATTATAATAGAAATTTCTATTGCTTTTCCTTGTTCAGACATGCATTTCTCCTGCTGTTTGATCCATTGCAGGAGCTTATGGTTTTGATCTTTTTTTTCAGACTACCATACAATATAATGCGCTAGCATGGCCTAGGTTGCCACAGGGAACCCCAACCCCTACTTTTTTAAGCCCTTCTCAGAGGCTTCTACTTTTTTGGTGTGGGTTGGTGCCCTCTGGCTTGGTCCATTTTCTGTGCATGCAGTCTTAGAACAGACTAAATTAAACAATTGCAGCTGGTAAAGCTGCCAGGCCTTCTTCTGGTTTGGATTTCCAGAGGGACCTTAGGCCATTGTTCATCTTAAGGCTATGGAAACTATTGTCTACCTAAGAAGCCTTTTGAGGCCATTGTTCATCTTTTCAGCCTATTTCAGACCAGGGTAAGAGGTCAAAGCTGACTATAAGCTGGAGGACTGGCACTAGCTCTATTCAGACCGCTGAAGCTATTTGGATGAGCAGTGAAACATTTCTATTTCTCAAGAAAAAGAAGTCCAGTTTCCATGACTCAACTTCCAAATAAACTCACCTGGATGACTGAGAATCTTCACAGACATATGACCAAGCTCTTAGTTATAAAATTTTGGCAAATGCAAACTTTTTCGTTGAGACCAATCGGAAGTACCTTGTTTATCTGTGACAAACCATACACTTTTGAAATGCAAACTAGACATGGGCACGACTTGGCGAAATTCTCGTTTCCATTTCCGTTCCTCGTTTCCGTTACGCAACAGAACGAAGAACGACAATTACTCCTCCAGAACTCGAACTCGAACTGATAAAAGAAAAATTGGGTCTGATTTGTCATTGTCGTTCCTGGCATCGCAGCGATCGCACGATGCCAAGCGGCACAGAAAAAAGTTTTAAAACTTAAAAAAATCCCTGATTCCCGGCCAAAAAAGCAGGCGAAAATATGCCTGCCTGAGTGAGGGCACTGACCAGAGGGGTGGTTCCTGGGGGGAGGGTTCCCGGCCTCCCCCCCTTCTCCTGTCCTGGGCTGCTCTGGTGGGGGGCATCCTCATCGTCTCGCCAACTCGCCAAGCGGCGGCGGCACAGAAAAAAAGTTTTAAAAATTAAAAAAAAAAACCATTCCTGGCCAAAAAAAGCAGGCGAAAATATGCCTGCCTGAGTGAGGGCACCTACCAGAGGGGTGGTTTCTGGGGGGGGTCCCCGGCCTCCCCCCTCTTCTGTCCTGGGCTGCTCTGGTGGGGGGCATCCTCGTCGTCTCGCCAACTCGCCATGCCATGCGGTGTGGGCGGGGGATCCAAAATGGGGCAACCACAATATTTATTTTGAAATCATGGTCCAAAAACACACCAAAGCACCACAGAAACATGCGAAAATAGCTATTTTAAAACTGCCTGGATTTTTACAGTAGCAGCAGTGGGTTTTTCTTGCAACAAAACGTCTCCATTGATTTTATTTTATTTTACTTTTATTTTTATTTTTTTACACCTGTGAAATGATGGGCTGGCCATGGGAGTGGACCATGCAAATTTTTGGAGCCATTCCACCAATTGCATGGCCACTTGACCAGGTTTTGACCGAGACTTCTGGGATGTGCCAGTCGGGCATAAAAAGCCCACTAACCCGAACCCGAACCCGAACCCATACGCCAGTACACTGTCCTTCTTAGTGGGTCAGAGAGGCACCCAGAGGTGCACCCCACAAACTCACCCTAACCTTACCCGTAACCCTAAGTCTGGCCCTTGCGCTAACCCTAACCCTAAGCCAGATCTGTGTACTCGAATTGCACTACACGCAAGTACACTTCCCTTCTGGGTGAGCCATAGAGCGCCCAGAGGGCAGTATGCCAGTATGCTGTCCTTCTTAGTGAGTCAGAGTAGAGGCACCCAAAAGAGGTGCCTCTGCCTGCCACTGCAACTTGGTATGCATATCCAATTGGCTATGCGTACCCTTTTGTAGCAGGCCAGAGGAGGCACCCACCCCAGAGAGGTGCCTCCAGGAGCCAGCTTTCCCTTCATAGCGAGCCAGAGGAGGCACCCACCCCAGGTGCCTCCAGGAGCCCGCTTTCCCTTTGTAGCGGGCCAGGGGAGGCACCCACCCCAGAGAGGTGCCTCCAGGAGCCCGCACCCCCCCAAACCAGTACTAACGACAGACAAAAAAACGACAAACAAAACGACAAATTTTTGAGAAATTTCACGAAGAACGGAAACGAGCCGAAACGGGCCGGCTCCGACACATGAAAACTCGAAACGTCATTTTTCCTGGTCATGCCCATCTCTAATGCAGACAGTCTCAGCAAAACAAACAGGAAATACTGGGATTAATTTGTGCCATTGGAGTAAAAGAAAAGATCTTGTTCATGTGAAAACGCTTGCAGATAATGAAATAAATGTATGGCTCCTCATTCTGACCGTTATATAAAAGGAAATTGGGGATTAGCATTTCTAGATATAGGCCCTATTTCTAAGCTATGATTTGTTTCTTTTTTTAATAAATAGTCCCTATTAAAGAAGGGTGTTAGGTTCTATCAATCATACCTTGGAACACACTGCTTTTCTATGAAGTGCACAAATGCCTTTGTGTGCGGTTTCAAGTACTATACCTAGGAACAAGTTAACCTCATCATCTAATTTGTGAGAACTTGGCTGAAGCAACATGGGAACAAGTCTGCATGGGGATAACAAAGCAATCTCTGAAAAGACATAAATAGCACAGGGGTTCTAGGAAATTTCTCCTAAGTTAAAATCATTCAGTATAGCATTTTGTTCCAGCTATCTGGAATCTGCCTAAACTCATTGGACGACAAAAAATCCATAGCTGTAGAAAAGGTTGGAGCTGAACAGTACAATATTTTCCCATGTATAAGACTATATTTTTGTCTAAAATTGTTAGACTAAAATTTGAGGGTCATCTTATACATGGAAGTAAGCCAAGGAGAGAACCACATGGTTGCGAAAGTAGCCATTTTTAAATATTTGAAAGGATGTCATACTGAAGAGGGGACAAGCTTGTTTTCCATGGCTTCAGAGACTAGGGTGCGGAGCAATGGTTTCAAACTACAGGAAAAGAGGTTTCAGTTGAACATTAGGAAGAACTTCCTGTGGTTTAGAGCTGTTTGGCAGTGGAATATGCTGCCACAGAGGGTGGTGGAGTCTCCTTCTTTGGCGTTTTTTAAGCAGAGGCTGGATGGCCATCTGTTGGGAGTCCTGTGATGGGGGTTCCTGCATGGCAGGGGGTTGGGCTAGATGGCCCTTGAGGTCTCTTCCAACTCAATGATTCTATGATTCTATCTTGGATGGGAAATGTGATGGCTTATACATGGGGTATCTTATAGATGGATAAATAGTTATGACGCTGCTGTTAAAGCATCTGAAGGATGCATCTTCTACAAAATCATAAATAGAAATATATTCCAGAAATATAATTTATGCAGCCCCATAATTTGCACAGCAATGGAAGTTTAAAGTGGGGAAGTTTAAGATGAAGAGGATGTGCTCACATAGTGGTTGCAGATTGATTCAGAAGTCCATGGTTCATGCTGGTTGCAATGTAAGTTGCATTCCAGTCCGCAGCCTGTCCCAGAGAGGCACTAGGTGTCAGGACTAGGCATTTTATGCTTAGAAGATGATCACAGCTGAAACAATTCAAATGTGAGCATTTTGGATAAAAGCTGCGGGATTTTTAAAAAGGCTTTGCAGCAAGTGGAGGTGGTGGAATGCACTGATTGCCACAAATACTTTTTAAAAAAACTGCCACCTCTCCCCCAATGCACCTGATGTGGAGAAGCGATGGTTTGTTTGTTTTCTTCTTGGCCACAGTGGAAGACAGGAGGGCGAGCAGGCCCCGCAAAGGCCTTGCCGACCCACCGCCACCAAGAGGAGAGTAAGATCGGGCTGGCAGGCCGGCCTAAACTCGCCGCTGCCACCGGAGCTGCCGCTGCCACCACAGGACTCTAAAAGTAATGAAGCATTTTGTTACCTTTTCATTCTGTATGTTTTTTTTTTTTTTGTAAATATTTTATGAAATGAAATGAAACAAAATGGAATGAAATGAATGAAATTTTCCATTTTGTTTTTCTGTTTTCCATCTCTAAGTTTATATTGTTAAGCTGCAGGAGCCCATCCAGAGCTCAATTCCAGGTGTTTGACCCTCTGGTCTCCCACTTGAACAGCAGTTTTTTTCAAAGACATGCTTCCTCCTGAAGAAGCCTTTTCTCCATATCTTTTTGTGCACCTGAGTTCTTCACCTGGAGGTATCTAGCTGGACCTGTGCCTTCATATGGGCTGCAAGGTGGATCCAGCTTTCTCCTCTGACTCATGTACAGAGAACAGTTCATCTAGGTCAGTGGTTCTCAGCCTCTGGGTCCCCAGATGTTCCTGGACTGCAACTCGCAGAAATCCTGGCCAGCTCAGCTAGTGATGAATACTTCTGGGAGTTGCAGTCCAGGAATATCTGGGGACCCACAGGTTGAGAACCACTGATCTAGGTGTTCAGTGCCCAGGTCCCTTAAAGATCCATGGCCAGGTACTCAGACGCTATCATGTTGGGTTTGGTCTCCTGAACTTCTGAGGGTTCAGAGTTTGTGGACATGGTGGTTCTGCTACCACATCTGGTTCTAGCTCTTCACTGGATGAAGATGAGTTGGAACATCATGTACAGCCTTGACAGCCAAGAAGAATATAGACAGTTTTATATGAGCAGAGATGGAGAGTGATCTTAGATGGTTCATAAGTGAGAAAACAGTGCTTTTCGCCACCATACGCTAAGATCTGCAAACTCCATCTCATATTGAACTTTTCCTTAGATGGTAACATTGATTATCCAGTAGTTCTTACAAGTCACACAGGTAATTTTGGTATATCCACCATATGCCTACAGACTGAAACTACAGTCAAAATGAGTTTTCATTCTCATTTGATTCTCGTGAGAGCCAGTGTAATTACTTCCAGAGAACCAACACTTTAGAAATGTAATGCATATATTTCCCATATTCCACAACAAAACCACAACTAACAAATGTGCAAGAAAAAAATATATGAAGATGAGATAAAACAGATCCCAAACATGAAATATTTTCATGTTACACCTTCAGCCACTAGAGTAGGGTGAGTCACCTCCATGCTTAAGGACTGAATCCTTGAAACACGATACTAGCAAAAAGGAAGATTTTTTTTAAAAAGCAATGCTGTTTATTAAGGAAGCTAAACTGGACAGGTGCTACAGCGTCATCCCTCCTGTCATAATCCTAGCGATTTCCAGAAAAAATTATGTCATGCCATCACTACCAAGGTAACAATATTTTCCGCTAGCAAACCAGAATTGTTTTGAAAGATCTTGATGTTACTGCTACTATCACTGTTTAACAAGAACATTTATTTAATGGTATAGGAAGCAGATGGAATAAAAATCCACATCTTCATGTTTCCCTTTTTAGAAAGATTATTTTCACAAAGGAGCAAACTTGAAAAGGGAGAGTAAAAAGAACACCCATGAAGCAATGTATTTTGTTTATACTGATTTCCTATAGCCCTCTCCTGACTTCTTTCTCTTATACTCATGGAGTGCTGTCTGGTTCTTTGGACCCTGTAGTCAGATCAGAATGTGGAGTTTGTGACATCACTCTCAGCCACCATGGCAACACAAGGATTGCCACCCGAGGATACCCAAGCATATCGAAGAAACAAGCAATTAGCAAGAAATACTTCCAACACAAACACATTTTAAATGTGTGTGTTTAATTAATTCTTAAATTATAATTACAATCCCAATTCATTTCCATATCTCATTTCATTGTTGTTTATACCCAGCTCTTCCTTTCTGATGACAAGCCAATGACGCTAAGAATACACACACACACACACACACACACACACACACACACACACACACACACA
>JAHTLZ010000045.1:2816787-2829287 GCA_023846285.1 Phrynocephalus versicolor
ACACACACACACACACACACACACACACACACACACACACACACACAGAGGGTGAAGATCAAGTCCAGGAAAGTGTAATGATCAAAACATTCATTTCCAAATGAGCTGAAACACTTTGGTTTAAATCATAAAGTTATGATTGAACCAATACCTGTACTCCCAAAACCAAAGATGACAAATCATGGCATCTTACTCAAAACATGAGCATATTAATGTACTTTTTTGTACTCTAACCTTCAGCTTGAGTAAACACTAGAGCATAACCCTATTAGCTGTCCCACAGTGCATTACTAGCGGTGTGGAAGAGCTAAAACAAAACACAGGCTTTGACAGGGCCCATCTTGCACCATCCTATCCACAGCGGCATAATCTTTATATTACACCATAAACTATGTGTATCAAAGAAACAATTCTCATTGTCTGAAATCCAGGTGTAAGTTGCAAGGAGAACAGGCCTATTGAATCAGTGGGGATTTAGTAACTCAATATAGACTACAGGTATGAAACTTCCATTGATTCAAAGGCCTTACTCTACTTGGGACTTAACACTGGATTTCAGCTTTTGTGTTTAAATGGACAGTGATGTTAAATAAGTTAAGATCCAAGAGGGGTGCATGTCCTCATGTTTTAACATGGAAAGAAGGTGTTGATCTCCACTGGGGCCAACAAATCTCATAAATCTGTCCCCTTTAACAGGTTGGTGTACTGCCCTGGGAAATATTCCATGATCTGGCATGATCCCACCAAAGGCTAGACTTAGTTAAGCAGGGACAGTTAAAAAAAATACATTTTACTTTCATCGATCCCCAAAACAAATTCAGAAGCACTTCACACCTCCACCAGCAAGGCCACAGCTAACAGCCCATACTTAATAGGTGTTGGGAAAGGGTCGCACAGGTGGAACTTTCATGCACCCCAGGCCATTGTCCACCTAATGGCCTATTCAGGCCATTGTCCAACTTATGAGCCTATTCAGACCAGGGTGATGTGAAACTAAGGTGAACTATAAATTGGAGGCCTTGCACCCACTTTCCTTTGAGTGACATAGCTACTTGGATGAATAGCGAAATGTTTAGATCTCACAAGAAAAGAAGCCCAGTTGCCATGACTCTGCTTCCAGGTAACCTCACATGGATGACTGAGAATCTTGACAGACATGGTTGTTGTGGGGTTTTCCAGGCTGTTTGGCCATGTTCTTGAGGTTTTTCTTCTTCCTAATGTTCCACCATTATCTGTGGTTGGCATCTTCAGGGGGCATGAGTACAGGGAGCTAGCATTCTCTCTGTGCTCTGGTGCAGAGCGAGTTTGTTGGCTATTTATAGCTGTGGGGTGGGGATTTTTGTCCTGTTTATTAAGTATTTCCTGTGATCTGGATGTTTCTTGTAATAAGGGTTTTCCTGTGCTCCACGTGGATGATCTGTACAGCTAACTGTGCCTGATGGGCGTCATTTCAACAACAAAAAGAAGAAAGTCTAAAGATCAACAAAGCCTGGCTCCTGACACTGAAAAATACAGCCTGCAAAAGGTCAGTGATCTCCACCCAGCCACAAGCACCGATGATCATTTCTCACAAAAGAACACTTAACAACACTCCTAACAAGCAGTGTGACTGAAAGGGTATTCCCATGTGCTTCCCAACCAAAGTACATGTAGTGAAACATTTAATGGTGGAAGATCTTTTTTTTTTTAGCCTGCGGCTTTCTCCTCTCCCAGTCTCTCCACCCTTTTCCAGAGAGTCTGCCTAAGAGATTTTAGGTGACTTTGCGGGCTGGGAGTTCTGATATAGCGAAAATTCCAACCCTAGGCTCTATATTGGGGTAGGTGGGTAGCATAGACACCTGCTTTGTTTAAACAACCGTATTACATTATATTAAACAATGAATAGAATCACTGTCAAGATGGCCTAAAAAACAGAATGAAATTTAACAGGCAAGTGCAAAGTTCTACAAGTAGATGGGGGGGGGGGGATAATGTACAGTTATAATATTGGTATTAGAGATGGGCACGAATCGAAAAAATTACAATTCGGTTATTCATTTTTCATTGTGGGTCCGTTTCGGTTCGTTTTCGTTTTTTGCGAATTTTTTGGAAAAAATTCATTTTGTTTTTTGTTTTTCATTTTTTGTTTTTACCCGCTTTTTGCACGATTTAAAGCATTTTTACGTGCGGACGTCCCCCAATGCCCCAGACCAGAGGGAAAACACTAAAAAAATGATGCTAGCAGAGACACAGTATAGACTAGGTACGCAGGGAGGCTGCAAATGGCAGGCGTTGCCCAGGGTGTAAGGCAGCTGCAGAGTGACTGCACTGCAGGGCAGGGGAGGGTACTCACTGAGAGGTACGCACACACACAGGGAGGCTGCAAGAGAAATCTCTTCTTTCTCTCCACTAAGAGCCAGGCTGCAGCCAGCAGGAACACAGAGACACACACCTGCCTGCCTGGCCTAAATTGATGAGTCACAGAGACAGCAATCCCACCCTAACTCCCACCGCAGACTGCAAGGAGGACAGGGGCTGCCAGAGCTTTTTATGTGCTCTGTGGCTGCCACACCTACCCAGTCTGCAACCTGGGCATGGTATTGGTTGAAATTGTCCAAGAATTTGCATGATCCCATCACATGGCTTGGATCCATCTTGTGGATGGAATCCATTTTGTGTCCTTAAAGGGAAAAGAAAAAATACATCACGATGGGAGAAAGACAAAAACAAACATTTTAAGGACCGCAACCCCCTGGTAGGTAATAATTTCAAATTATCACTGTGTTTTTACGGATATCCAGGGCATTTTAATACGCAAGAAATCAATATTAGGCATTTGGGAGCCATTTTGGGTCAATGTCCCCTAACTCCCCTTAAAGGAAAAAAAAAATACAGCGATCTGAGAAAAGACATAAATGCACGTTTTAAGGACCCCCAACCCCCCAGTAGGTGTTATCAGGCAGAATAAATAATTATCGCTGCATTTTTATGGATATTCAGGACATTTTTTAACATTTAAAAACAGCTCATTTCATTGTGTGTCGCCATTAATGAAAACGAAACATAACGAACCTAATTTTTGTGGTTCTGTTCGGTTCGTTCCAATTTCATTACAATTTTTGTTATTCTTTCATTATGAAACGAAACAAATAACGAATAACGGAATGAATTTTTTTTGTTTCGTGCCCATCTCTAAATGGGATACTTGGTTCAGTCATACTATAAATGAAAAAGATTTTGACTTACTGTAGATCATAAGCTGAATATGAGCCAATGATGTGGCTAAGCTATATGAACAAAGGTATAGTTTCCAAAATCCATGAGGTATTAGACCCCCTCGAGTACTATGTCCAGTTCTGGATACCGTACTTTAAGAAGGATGCCAACAAATGTGCAAGTTCAGATGAGGGAGAAAGACAAGGATGATCAGGGGACTGGAAACCAAGCCTATATGAGGAAAGACTGACATAGCATCTTTATTCTTGAGAAGAGAAGACTGAGGAGATATATGTTGGCATTTTGAAATACTTGAAGGTAGTTCTACAAGGACAGGATCTGTTCTCAATCATCCCAGAGCGCAGGACACATAACAATGGCCTCAACTTACAGGAGACGAGATATCAGGAGAATCTCTTAACTGTTACAGCAGTACAGCGACGAAAGCAATTACTTCCGGAGGTGGTGAGTGCTTCAGTGTTTGAGGCATTCAAAAGAAAATTGGACAACCCTGCCAGATCTGCTTTGATTTAAATTATTTCACTGAGTAGTGGGTTGGACTTGATAGCCTTATAGGCCCCTCCCAATTCAATTATTCTATGATTCCATGATTCTGTGAAAATTCTGGTCTATATAAATGTACCGTTGTGAAGGATAAAGCTCAAGGGAGCCCACTTGAACATTCCTCCGCCTGGCTCACACCTGCCATTTCCTGCCATTTGTTTTGATAAAGGACCATTTAGCAACCCCATAGGGGGAAAATGAACTTAAAATGAAGAAAGGCAGAGGTAGGAGGAGATGTTTCAAAGGAAGAGGAAAAGCCACCCTTAAAGCCAATTTTATGAGCCTGCTTATTCTGAGTAGAACACAATGAGAGTCAGCACCATTTTACACACAAAGGGCCATCTCACTCTCTGCTTGAACCATCACACATCTCTACATAATAAAAAGAAGAAACAAAATTGCTGTTCAATGGCCATGATGAGCCCTTGGATGTGTAACAACTACTTTAGCAGTGACATTATTGCCAGACACCAATTCTGCCATATTATTCAGCATTTATAAGCACCCAAACCTCATGGCTCCTTAGAAGCGTATTATAAAACACAAGGTAAGACATTGTAGAAAATGTTCTTTAATTTATTCATAGGTTGGAAGAATCGGAAGGAATTGAGTAGGACGTGGATCAAGCCGATGCAAACTGTGCCTGAGAGCTGCCGCCATCAGTCAGAGACAGGGGATCTGTCTGATGATGCATCATTTTCTCACCATGGTGGCTGCTCTGCATGTTGAGACATTAGCAGACTATAGACAGCAGCAAAGAGATGTAGCACAAAGTATTTGCTTTGCAAGTCGAAGATTGTAGGCTGATTTCCCAAGATCACTGGAACTTTAGAGCTGGAGAGCTGAGGAGAAGAGCCTGAAAAAGTTACTTTTTGGAACTTTAACTTCCAGAATTCCCCCGGACAAATGTTGCTTAGGAATTACTGCCGCTCAGTCCCAAATCTTGGAAACATTACCTTTTGGACTAAGACTATTTTAATCCCACCCGCACCACCATCACTCCACAATGGCATGGCCAGCTGTGGCCATGTTTTCTGCACATAGCGGGAGCTGTAGCCCAATAATTAAAGTTTTCTGGGCAATGCTATAGTAGGAACATTGGTATTTATGGATGAGCCCCCTGATTGAGGGCATGGTTATAATGCTAACAAGAACCACGGTTGAATCGGGGTTTGCTTGATTAAAGTCAATACAGTCACCCCCGCCATTTCCCGGTTCAGGTACAGCGGTACCACTACATCGCGGGATCGCAGTACCTGCACCTCGGAGCTGTGCGGGGGGTGGCAGGGGGCGATCGGGTCACTCCACGCCACCCCCGCAGTCCTCTGAGAAGCCTTTAAAAACCTGGCTACAGCGGGAGGGGGTCAAGAGGCTGTCAATGGCTTTTTTAATTTAACATGTTTCTGAAACTGATTCTTTATGAATTGCTTTTGGTAATGTGAATGCCTCTGTCATATTAAATACAGTCCTTTCTTTGTGACTGATTGCAGGTTTTGGACAGCAGAGCTGCTGCTGTCTATCTAAATTATTTTTTTTTATTTTTAAAAACAAATAGCACTGCATTGTTGTAGCACTTTGCCCCTTGATTTTTTTTTTAATAGGAGAAAAATGCAGGCCAAGAATGCCGGAAAACCAAAGAAATGCTATGCAACATTGAAGACATGGCCTGCCAACATACTGGTGAACTTTGTGTTATATTTGGTTGCCAGGCAAAATTATCCATCAGTCCTGTTGGGTAAAACAGCCCATTAGAATGTGGACTATAGACTTTCATATCTGCTCCAAAGTCCAAATACACGAGCTGTCCAAAATATAGCTAAATTTATATATATAAGGTGGCTGGCATAAGCTCCCACTACATTGAACAAATAGCAGTTTCCTGCAGGGTTGATTCATTTATTACATTTGTGTTTATTCTAAATTTTAGCATTTGTATTGTATTTTATCTGTTAATTAAGCTTTTATATGGTTTTGTATGTATTTTGATATGGTCAAAAATGGCTAATCTTGATGTGACTTGGTGAATGAAATGATTTGAAACTTCATGTGTTATTTTCTGGAAAAGTTTTAAACCCTTGCATTATATCAGAATAATACTTTTGACTGGATACCCAATATGATGAAGTAGACAGAGTATTGGAATAGGACTCAGGAGGCCTGGGTTCAGATCTCTGCTGAGCCATGGAAAGTCTCTGTGGTGTGTGGAACTGGTATTTATTTATTTAGAATTTATTTAGAATTTTTTTACCCCACCTTTCTCCTTCGAAAAGGACCCAAGGTGGCTTACAATAATGAGGGGCAATATACAGCGCAGAACATTTAAGACATATTCAAGTTAAATGTTCTGGGCTATATATTGCCCCTCATTATTCTAAGCCACCATGGGTCCTTTTCCAAGGAGAAAGGTGGGGTAAAAAAAATATTCAAAATAAATTCAAAATGAATAAATAAATAAAACTGCTTCTTAAATATCTCATTGACCCTGAAACGCCTATTAGGGTCACTATAAGTTGATTCCAACTTGATGGCGCAAAGCAACGGAACAATTTTCAAAATGAACACACCCAATGGCACAAAAACCACATGACAATAAATTGCTTTAATGTACATTGGAGCTGAGATCAATATATGGTAAGTCACCAGTGTAACCATGCCCTAAATAGGGAAGTGCACCACAAATTGGGAAATGCCCATTCGTCTCTGTACCTCACAGCAGTGGGCATTAGGTTAGGAAGGGTAAGGACACGCTCTGTTTTCATTTTAATATCACCTTACTTAGTTTGTTCTCCTGCAAAATGTCTGCAAAGCACAACACCCTTAATTCTCCATTTTTCACATATCTCTGAATGTTGAGATACAGTTGTACAACCACAAATGTATTCAGAAATGTGTACATTCAGGAAAACTGTATGTACAGTGGACTCTTGTATAACAAATGGTTTGTATAACATAAAATCTGTACAACATAAAAAATTCCGGAGGTAGGGGAACTTTGCTTAACAGAATTGCCTATGGGGCAAATCTGTACAACATAAAAATGGTTGCGATTAGGGATTACTCTGTTTTCAATGCATTCCTATGGGAAATTTGTATGAAGGAAATTTGCTTAACATAATTTCATTTGGAACGAATTAGTTTCTTTATACAAGGTACCACTGTATCAGGTGAAATCAACCCCATCTGGAAATGCATGAGTTTCTATGGGAACTTCCCCCTCCCCCCCCAAAAAAAATTCACATTGTTAAACAGGGAGAAAAGTAATTCATTCTAGAATAAATAGAAATGGAAAAAATGCCAAATGGATAAGTGCTTTGCTTGTTTGCTTGCTTGCTTTTTGTTCCATCCTTCAATTTTCCATGCAGACATGGATCTTGCCTGCTAATGCAGTGCTGGCAGTCTTGCAAATCTGCCGCCACATCACAGCACACCATGTAGTACAAAGTATACTGATTGACTCCCTTTGGACTTGCACAGCATCCTGCCACAATTGTCTAAATAGCATGCATGACTGTTCAGGCTCTTTGTCATGTCCTTTGGCCTACCCAAGTCAGGCACCCGGTTGCACCCCGGGTGTGTGTTACAGATGGCCAGATAATTGCAAAAGGCATTTGTACAATTCCCCTTACACATGCTGTATCTTACAATCTTACAAACTCATTTCAAAATGAAGGTGGGGTGAGAAAAACCATTCGATAATACCATCATGACTGTCCTGGAAAGCTGCCATGCTGGAGTAATCTTAAAGGTTAGTGCCAAGTTCTTACCTGGTAATTGCATCTTAAGTCAAGCTGTAGCAAATTGAGCTCTAGAATTCTTTGCCATAGTTCCATTTCTAATTTTCGAGAGGTATCAATTTGGTGTCCTGTTTATTTCCAGCTTACATCTGATCGCTGTCAGCTCTTCTTCCCCAAAAAATCTCCATGAACACCCCAATCATCTTCCCAAGTAGCAACATTATTTGGTGCACTAGGGGGCAGGCTGGTTTACCCCTTTTTCCTGAGATCACATAATTTCTGCAGTGAGCTAGCTTGTCCTCAGAGTGTTCCCACCTGCACCTCACTGGGTCCCTGCCATAGGCGACTATGTTTTTGTGGAGGGGGGTTAGGATCACTGTTACCTGTTACTTCCTGTGCCTGCTTCAAGGTGATGACTTGAACATTCAAAGCCCTACATGGCTTGGGACCTTGTGACAACAGAACGCCTCCTCCCAACATGATCTGCCTGTGCCATCTGTTCTTCCCAGGTGGGGCGGCTGAGACTGCTGACCTCATGAGACCCAACAAGAGAAAATCATGAATGAGACCCCTTGGCGGTCATCCCTCATCTTTGGAATGGGCTCCCACCTGAGATTCACTTGCCCCCTTCAATGGAAATTTTCAAATGGTTATTGAGGACTTGGCTTTTTAGACAGGCTTTTCTGGAGATAGCATCTCAATTCTTAATTGCATCCCACCATCTTATTTTCTAAATTGTTGTGTTTTATATTGTTGCTGTTATTATTGGTCTTGTTTTTGTTTTTCTAAAACCAATTATTTGTCCTTTGTATTACTGTTTGTTTGCTATGATATTGTTTGTTGTTGTAAATAACCCAGAGTGACCTTGTAACCAAATAGGCAGTCAGTCAGTCAGTCAGTAATTTGTAGTCTATCTCCAAGATTTCCCCAATCCAGCTAAGTAAGTAAGTAAATTATGTCACTTCAATTTGGCTCATTTCCATTGTGCAATATCACTGGAAACTAAACAAAGTGGAGTTTGCTGCTTTGAATTTACTTTCCTCTTTTAATTTCCCATATTGTTAAGTGAACGAACGAATGAATGAAGCAACTTAGCCACTTCACAATACCTGGAAATTAAACACTTCCTCTGCTCCACGGAAGGACAGAAAAAAGGAAGGGATTTTAAATAGTGTATTAGGACAGCTCAAATGCACGACTACATGATGGGGATGGGGAGAAAAATTGAAAACTTCCTCTGACAGGCAAGAGGATAGAGGAGGGGACAAGGAGGATGTTTTCCCATTTCTCTTGCTTTATTAAAGGAGATAGGCCAAATAGGGTAGTTTGAGATTCACATAACATTTGGGTTGGTAATCACACCAAATAACTTCTACCAAACCTAAGCAACCCTATTAACCTGCTCCAAGCCCTAAGATGCTGTGCTTCAAGCACACGGTTTTTGTTCTGCCAGCATGCTAGGTGGTATTTTATGATTTAATCAAGTGATCTTTATCCTTCTGGTGTCCCTGCTCTACTACTGTCATTTATTACAGGGAGTGACCTGAGTGCAGCCCCTTGAAAACATGCAACTACCAAGGCCATTTTCATGAGCCTCAGCCTTCCTCAGGTCCCCTCTTTTGAGGCCCCCACAAAAAAGTGAATTTCAGATGGCAGAGTGTGGAAATTACTGACTTAAAAATTCCAGGTATGCAGCAGAGAAAAAAAAATCCAGGTAGGGACCTACTGAGAAGATTATTATAATTACAAGTCTCCCTCAGATATACTACCCCTTATTCATAGAATCATAAAATCATGGAATCATAGAGTTGGAAGAGACCTCAGGGGCCATCTAGTCCAACCCCCTGCCATGCAGGAACCCCCATCACAGTGCTCCTGACATATGGCTATCCAGCCTCTGCTTAAAAACCTCCAAAGAAGGAGACTCCACCACCCTCCATGGCAGCATATTCCATTGCCGAACAGCTCTAACTGCCATGAAATTCTTCCTAATGTTTAAATTTAATCTATTTTCCTGTAGTTTGAAACCATTTTCCCGTGTCCTAGTCTCTGAAGCCATGGGAAACAAACCAGTCCCTTCTTTCAAATAGTTAAACATAGCTATCATATCCCCTCCCAGTCTTCTTTTTGTAAGGCTAAACATTCCCAGCTCCCTAAGCTGCTCCTCATAAGACATTTCCTCCAGACCCTCAATCATCCCGGTCACCCTCCTCTGGACCCGTTCAAAATTGTCAACATCCTTTTTAAATTGAGGTACAAAGAAGTGGACACAGTACTCCAGATGGGGTCTGACCAGAGCAGAATAGAGTGGTACTATCAGTTCCCTTGATCTAGACATGATGCTTCTGTTGAAGCAACTAAGAATTGCATTGGCTTTCCTGGCTGCCGCATCACACTGCTGACTCATGTTTAATTTGTGGTCCACCAAGACTCCCTTTCACAGGTACTATTTTTCAGCTAGGACTTACTCAGAGACTGGCATAGAGAAAGAATTGATTTTTTTCTGTTTTACTCACAAATCTTCATATACATCAGGATGAACAAATCGTATTTGCTTGTTACATACTGTACACTAAAAGAACTAAATGTAGCTCTGGATTCACTTGCCTCTGGCAAAGCACCTGGAAAAGATAACATCCCTGCTGAAGTTCTGAAGTGCTGCAAAGAGATCATTGCCACTGAACTGTACGAAATCCTCTGCCTTTGCTGGAAGGAAGGGGGAGTACCACAGGATGTGAAGGATGCTAATATTGTTACGCTTTATAAGAACAAAGGTGACAGGCGCGACTGTTGTGGTATCTCTCTTCTTAGTGTTGTTAGGAAGCTGTTTGCACGTGTTATACTGAAGAGGCTCCAGATACTTGCAGAGAAAATCTACCCAGAATCACAGTGTGGCTTTCGAACCAACAGGTCCACTACTGATATGGTATTTTCCCTCAGGCAGTTGCAGGAGAAATGCAGGGAACAAGGACAGCCACTTTTTGTAGCCTTCATAGATCTTACGAAGGCATTTGATATGGTTAGTACGAATCTGGGTTAGGGTTGGGGTTAGGGTAAGGGCTCGGCTTAGGGTAATGGTTAAGGTTAGGGTGGGTTAGTGGGCTGCACCTCTGGGTGCCTCTGGCCCACTAAGAAGGACAGTGTACTGGCGTATGGGTTAGGGTTAGGCTTAGGCTTAGGCTTAGGGTTGGTGGGCTTTTTATGCCCTCTCTTGCACATCCAGAAGTCTCAGTCAAAACCTGGCCATGCGATTGGTGGAATGGCTCCAAAGATTTGCATGGTCCCATCCCATGGCCAGCCCATCATTGCGCGTGTGCAGGTGTAAAAAAATAAAAATAAAAATAAAAATAAAAATAAAATCAATGGAGACGTTTTATTGCAAGAAAAACCCACTGCTGCTACTATAAAATTCAGGCATTTAAAATACCTAATTGTCACATGTTTCTGTTGTGCTTTGGTGGGTTTTTGGACCATGATTTAAAAATAAATATTGCGGTCGCCATTTTGGATCCCCCCCCCACCGCATGGCATAGACTGAGATGACGAGGATGACCCCCCTCCAGCCTGGTGCAAGCAGCCCAGGACAGGAGAGGGGGGGAGGCCAGGGACCCCCCCCCAGAAACCACCCCTCTCTGGTAGGTGCCCTCACTTAGGCAGGCATATTTCCGCCTGCTTTTTTGGCCGTGAATCAGTGTTTTTTGTTATTTTTAAAACTTTTTTTCTGTTCTGCTTGGCATCGCGTGATCACCGCAATGCCATGAATGACAACGACAAATCAGACCCAATTTATCTTTATCGGGTCAGGTTCAAGCTGGAGCGGAGTAATTCTCGTTACCGTTATCGTTACATAACGGAAACAACAAACGGTAACGGAAACGAGAATTTCGCCGCTCCGTGCCCATGTCTAACAGGCATTTAACCACTGCGCCACAAGGCTCCTAACTAGTTGTGGTGCGTTTGGAATTAGTAGAGGCAGCCTGTGTGCCAGTCGAAATCCCCTTCTGCTTGGAGAACTCTGTGCTGATTCATCTCACACATCTTCTGGCACAAGAAATGTGTTCCTGTATAATTGCTGTAGACTTTGTATCTTCCAGCTACTGCTAAAATGTTGATTTTTAAAAAATCTATAAAGCCCTAAATGACTTGGGTCCGGGCTATCTGAAGGACAATATCCTTTCATATGAGCCTTGCCAAGTTTTAAGATCTTCAGAGGAGGCCGTTCTTATGGCCCCAAAACCCTTACAGGCATGTTCAGTGCTGGCATAAGAGAGGGCCATTTCAGTTAATTTCACTTCTATTAACGCTCTCCCATGAGACAACAGATTGCCCCTCTGCCTGTTCTCCTTCTGCTTGTAGGCAAAGACCTTTCTCTTAAGGCAGTCTTTCAGTTAGAAAATTGCAATTCAAGAAGGGACTTGAATGGGTGATTGTCTTTTTCATCTTTTAAAGTAAGATTTCATTTTATTTTTTTAAGGATTTAACATACTACATGTTAATGATTGCTGTGTTCAACAATTTTTTGTGTGTACTATATTTTCAGTTATTTTATTTGTACTATTAAATCATTAGTAAACACCTTAAATTCCTTTGTGGGGAGAATGGCAGAGGCAGAAATTATATATATATATATATATATATACTGTATGTATAAAAGGACGGGAATAATTGCTCTCACTCTGATCTGCTTTGGAGCATTGTTAGATGATGAACATCTTCCCTGTAGCAAGTTGCATATGTAAGCAGTTGAATCAAACCTTGAGCACCAAGTTACATAAGAACATAAGAAGAGCCATGCTGGATCAGGCCAAAGGCCCATCTAGTCCAGCTTCCTGTATCTCACAGCGGCCCCACCAGGTGCGTTTGGGAGCGCATGAGACTAGATATCTGTCTCCTGATACCACTCCCCTGCATCTGGCCCTTGAAGTAACCCGGTTTAAAGCCTGGAGACTCCACATCTCCATCATGGTTTGTAACCTGTAAGTTCATAATGTTCATCACAGATAATTA